>SZWC01002472.1:133944-179582 GCA_023375785.1 Penium margaritaceum | reverse complement strand
CGTGCATACAACACATTTCTCCCCGTCCTGCACGGCCTTTAGGCATGTGGGGCATGCCGCGGATTGGTGCCCTTCCATTCCCGGTCCCTCCTCATCCTCTGATTCTTCCTCTTCTTCTTCCTCATTCACTCGCGGTGCCCTGCGAACGCCTTTCTGCCTTTCAACCTCCTCCCTGCACCTCCTGCACACCGCAGCCCCGCTTCGCCCTCCGCGCCCATCACAAGGTGGGATCAAGCAACCAGTGCAGATCTTGCGGAGGCATCCACTACAGTTCTGTACCTCCACTCCCCACCACTGGCCACATTGAGCGCATTTCTTTTCTTCCAGTTCCTTCCTCCTTTTCTCCTCTGCCGCGACCCGTCCCTCTGTCTGCCACTGCCTCATTGTGGCCCCGGAAACAGAGCGCAGACCTTTCTTTCGCTCTGGAGGCCCTTCTTCCTCCTCCTCCTCCTCCTCCTCTGGGTCCCACTTCTCGCGGGGCGGCGCTCCCCCAGCGCCGGGTCTTGCTCCCTCTTCCTCATCCCTTTTCTTCGCGGCCTCTTGTTCAGCAGCCTCCTCGAGGCATCGCAGGCAGGTTCGATTTCGTCCGATGCAGGTCTTGGAGGCTCCGCCGGCCAACTGATGCGCTGGATTCCCGCATACCCGGCACACCACTTTCAGGAGTGGTTCAGCAGGGAGGTTTTCTTCGCACCACACACACGGGCCAGTGTAGTCAGCCAGAGCCTTAGGGCTCATTGGCACCCTCGTCTGCGGTGGTACCTTCTGGGGTAGCTACTGGGATACTCCCGCTGGGGTCCGCTCGGGCTGTGGTTTGGGTCTGCCTTCAGACTCCTCCTTTCCCTGGTCCCGCGTCTTTCCCTGCTCTTGCCGTCTCTCCTCCTGCTGTTCTTGCTACTGCTCCCGCCTCCGCGGCTCGCGTTGTTGTTCCTTCCGTACCTCCGTCGCAGCAAGTTCGCGGACATCGGATTCCTCCTCCTCAATCTCCTCCGGTTCCTGGCTCCACTCCTGCTCTTGCTGCGACACCTGTCTCTCACAGACATCCAGCACCTCCTCCGCTCTCCAACCTCGTGAGCCTTTCCGCTTTCCCAGGGGAGGCAGGCGACCTCCCGTCCCGGGGACGTGCGTTTGCCATGCGGATGGCAGCAGCACAAACTCCGTGGCCGGATAACTGCGGTCGCTGAATCCTTCCGGTCCTTCCAGCCACACCTGCCCTGCCTCCACACCAGCCACGCGGTACACCTCCCGCGGCTCCCCTGCCTCTCTCCCCGCACTGGGGAAGGGGCGGAGATACACCAAGTGACCCTCCTTGATGGGCCCGTGATTCAGCCGTCGGTTTGCCGCGTCGCATCCACGCCAGGCAGCGACCGAACCTCTCAACCGCGCTTCCGCCCGCATGGCCTTTGTCCGCTCGCAGTGCTCGCGGAACCATTCCGCGACCGCCTTGTCCTTCTCCTCCTCCGAGAGTTTCTCTTGCTCCTCCGGAGCAAGCGGTAGCCTCAGCGGCTTCTGGGGCATGCCCATTGCCGCACGCGGTGGTTGTCCGAAGAGTAGCATGTGGGGTGAGAAGGAGGTTGCTCGACTGGGTGTCGTGTTGATGAAGTGAGCCGTTTTCCTCAGCTTCTCAGTCCAGCTGCTGCCCTCCGCGGTTGCCACTGCCCTCTCTAGTATGTCGTGCACCCGCTCCACTTGCCCTTGTGACTCTGGCCGGTACCGCCCGGAGTGCACATGGCGGACCCCCCACTCCTCCAGTTCCTCTCTGAAGGCCCCCATGAACTCCGTGCCGTTGTCGCTGTGCACCACACTGCAGACACCAAAGCGGTAGAAGATTTCCTCGCGGATGAACCTTGCCGCAGTGGCTGAACTCTTGTTGGGCACAGCGCGGACCCAAAGATATTTTGTGAAGTGGTCCACCGCTGCAATCCAGTATCGGTTCCCTTGGTCGCGGTGTGCGCGGGGGCCGTGGAAGTCGATGATAATCTTTTCCAACGGCTCGCCGATAGGGGAAGGTTGGAACAGCGGCTGGTCCCGCGGCGTGGTTTTCCGCGCTCGTTCACAGGGGGCGCAGTGTTGTACCACATCTTTGATGATGGCCGCCAGGTTCGGTATGTGGATGATGGGTGTCAAGCAATCTTTTAGTGCCTGTACACCAGTGTGATGGTGGCGGTGGTAAGCCTCCACAACTGCCTTCTGCAACGTTGGTGGGGGTACCCATAAGACACGCGGAGTTATCCTCCAGAGACGACCGTCCTCCCATGCATACTGCTCACACAGACGAGCTAGGTCGTCCTTTTTCCTGCGGTTGAATTCCACGCCCAACCGTACTTCCAGGTCCGCGTACACCTTCTGCGCCTCCGCCTTCTGCTGTTCCTTGCTGCTGGCGCGAAGAAGGATGTGGGCGGTCTGCCAGATCCGCCAGTCTTGTGTTTCCATAGGCCCCTTCCTCCCAGCTTTCTCTGTTACTTCTTCCCCCGGCTTTCGCTTCGTCTCTGGCACTCTTGCCGGCAATCCGCGCGCTCGCCTCCCATCCTGCTCCGCTTTCATCACCTCAAACTTCTTGCGGTTCTCTTCATCATAGACCGGTGGCTCTCGGTCCCAAGGATCCGGTGCAGGGAAGAGCCGAAGGATTCCGACCGCTCGAAGCTCTCCTTCATCCCACTGCTCTTGCAGCCTGCTTTCAGCGGGGCCGCTCGGGCGTCTGCCGCGTCCACCAGCGCGGTGCAGCTCAATCACCTCCTCCTTCCTCTGTGGGGCCGCTCATGGAGCCCGCAGTAATCCCTGGCTGCGTGTGAGGGGCTGTTCCTCTTCCGAGTCTCCCGGTGACTCACTGATTTCAGAAACCACCATCACCGCCTCTTTCTCCGCGCGTCCCCTCCTTTCCGGCCCCTTGCGTGCAACTATTGTCGCGGCCTCTCCCAAGACGGGCCGCAGTGGAGCCGGCACCATCTCCGCTGGCATGTGGACTTTGCGGAATACTGCCATCAGAAGTTTTGCTGCCTGCGCCGCCTCCCGCTGGGCCTGCGCCAACTGTTCCGGAGTCACGCCGGGGCTGGGGCCTTCATGTGCCCGAGGTTGTTTCTCTTTTCGTGGCTCCGCGATCGCTTCCTCCTCCGCCTTCCTCTTTCCTTTCGGGGCGGGAGTTGTTTCCTCCGGGGAAGTCTGCTCTGGCTCCTCACTTCGGCCGGTGTCCACTGGAGCTGTTGTTCTGGTCTGACTCAGCGTCGCTGCTGCTTTCCGCAGCACTGCCGCCGCTCGGGCCTGGAGTTGTGCCTTCCGCCTTAGGGAGCCCGCGGATGGCTCCGGGCGATAGCGCTTGATGCCAGATTTGTATCTCTTCCCTATCTTTTCTTCTTCTTCTGCTCCTGCCTGCCTCGCCGCGGCCCTATCCACTGTTGCTTCCCGTGCTGCCTCCGTCGCTGTACTACCTGCTCCTATTCTGACCGTCTCCGCGGTTGCCCGTGTTTCTGCTGCTTCTTGGGCCTCCGTGGCTACTGCTCCTGCTACCTTGTCTGTCGCTGTTGCCGTTGCCTCTGCTGCCGCCACCGCTGCTGCCTCTGCCTTTGCTTTTGCCGCTTCTGCTGCTGCTGCTGCTGCCTCTGCTTCCACCGCTTCTGCTGCTGCTGCTGCCTCCCCCATGATTTCCCTTATGAGTTATTCTGCAGCTTCCTTGTCTATCTTAGCTGCCGCCTCCTGTTCCTTGGCCAATCGGGCCTCCGTCTCCGCGGCCTCTGCGGCCACCCGTTCTGTCTCAGCTGTCTCATCCTCCCATTCCTTCCGCAGGCGTTCCTGCATCTGCTGCAACTGAGGGGAGGACTGGGTGTATTCGCGTGCCTCCTCCACCTCCGCATCCCTCCTGCTCTTGTCCTCTCGGCATACTTCCGCTGCCTCCTTGGCCCAGTGGCGCACCTCTTCTCTCTTGAGATTCAGTCCCTTTTCTTGAACCACGGTGCGTATCACATTTTGGAGCGGCAGCGGTTGTGCCTCCACAACCGCTGCCGCTACCCTAGTGCATATCACATTCTGGAGCGTCAGTGTCCAGCATTTTTCCATGGCTTCCATCCTGCATCCCTCAGGTACCTGTGTGTCAGCAAGCCGCGATCTTTCTTCTTGCGGGTACTGAACGCTCCATCTTGCATAGACAAGGTTGAGCAAATATCCCCACCTCCATTCGTCTGCCGCGGACCTCCGCCGCGGTGCCTCTGTCGATCCGGGTGTCTGGTCATTCACATAGTATAGGATGAGGGCTCTGGCCCTCTCCTGGAGCAGGTGCACGTACCGTCTCTCTGGACTGCTCCGCTGGCCCTTCCGCACCCTGTTCCACCACACTCGAGCGGCTTCCAGTGATGGGTCCGCCCGCTCGGTGTCCAGTAGTTCCGCGACGCCAGTCATGTCACTGGCCACCCCTGGTTTGATGTTTAGGCTATCCCGTAGTGCCAGAACAAGGCGCTCTGCACCTGCTGTCTCCAGCAGGAGCACCTGCCTCTCGTGCACTCCGAGGGCCAGCACCCCCGTGGCTGCTCCCTTTAGTACTACCTGCCACATCCTGCCGAACAATGAATCCTCGAATTCCGCGTGGATCACTTCCGGAATCTCTGTCAGCAGCTGGAGCATGATGCTGCTTACCACCTCCAGCAGCAGGGCTTCTTTGGGCTGCTCTCCGCTGTCTCCCGAGCTTTCCTCGAGGTACGTTCTCGCCCCCTCCATCACCCTTCTTGTGCCCAGCAGGGGACGTGCGGGCTGCCGAGTTGGACTACCGCGCGAGGCCGGTGGCGAGTGAGAGAGTGCCATCGTGGCCGGGGAGGGGACTGGAGTAACCAGGGTTCGAGCTTCATCTCGCGGGCTTGGTGTTGGGGTGGCGGTTGTTGTTGCCGCTGCCTGCGTTGCTCCTGCCGCTGGCTCCATGCGCCTGAAGGTTCGCGTCGGTGTGCTTGTGGTCGGGCCTTGTCGTGACGGGCCTGGTGATTTGGCCACCCTTGGCGTGACCTGCGTTGTTGTTTGTACCGCGGGACTGGTCCGCGGTGGGGTCGCCACTGCTGGTCTTGTGGTTGGTGTCAGGATTGTCCCTGCGGCCGGGCTGGGCCGTTGTGAGGCCGCAGCCGCTGCTGGTGTGGCCGTCACCGGTGTCGGCGGAGTTCTCGTCGTCGAGCCAGGTTGGGACATGCCTGTTGCGGCCGTGGGTGGTGTTGGTGTCCTTGCAGGCGCAGTCCTTGTCGTGGGGCCCTGCCGCGGTAGGGCCGCTGCTCCCGTTGGTGGTGTTGGTGTCCGTGCTGGGCAGTGCCCCGCGCCCGTGTTAAGAGCAGGGCGGCGTAGCTGCCGCCGTGAGGATCCACCCCCCCGCGACGAAGGCGCGGACCCCGTGCCTTGATTGCGTGCCATGTCGGATGTTCCGCGGGCGAGAGCCCAGCTGCGCATTACCCGTCGAGTGTGTCGGGCGCCAGTGAGAGCTGAGTCGATATTGGAGAGGATCGTGCTCTGAGATGGTCGATGCGAGGTGAAGAGCGGGGTGAACGATCGAATGCCGGAACTGGAAATGAGACTGAGGATGCCTGCCCCAATCAATATATCCGCTTGGCGCGGCGCGAGCCAGTCCGCCGCAAGCAGAATATCGTACGTGCGGACATCGCAAACCTGGACGGTTTGTGCCGCATGTACATTCGCCACCTGCATGGGGAGGCCCGCGATTTGTCCGAGCGGCGCTTCGATGTCGCCGGTGGAGATAGAGAAGCGGAGTCGAGTTGGTTGAATGAGGTGCTGCATGTGGAGCGAGCGGACCATCCGGAGCGCAATCGTGGTATGGGTGGCGCCGGTGTCCACGATGGCCACGAACTTGCGTCCACATATCCACACGTAACACCTGTTGAAATAGTGTGCACCTTGTCCACTGCCTAGCTGGCTAGCTACACATACAGACAAGGCATGCACTGCTCTATGGAGTATGTCCCCTTGGTCTGTTCTGAGATGGGCCAGGAATGCACTGCCCATAATGGGTATGTCCCCTGTGGCTCATCATAGGAACCATACCTTTTTGGCTTGGTTGATTAGGCACCGGAGTCTCAAACCAGAGGTCGCGGGTTCAAACCCCGCGACGGCCGCAATTTTCTTTGTGGCCAAAACTGGGACAGGAAGCTTCTAGGAAGCTTACTAGAGCCTGCCTTGAGGATGACACTTGGCGGTCTAAGGACGCGCCAAGTAGGAATGTAGGATGAGGTTGGCTCCAGTGGAGCCACTACAAGCAGAAGCTTTAGCAAAGCTCTACAAGTATAAAAGCCTGTACCTTGCATGCATCCATTTACAGTTCTTGCCTTTGAGACTCCTCACAGAGTGTCCAACCAAAGGTAGACACTAAAGACCAACATGCGGACTTCGTGAGGTTGCAAACCAAACGAACCTAAAGTGTGGATCCCTCGTTCGAGGGTGATATTTTATCTTGGTTGCAATACCAAGAGCGGTTGGCGGCCTCCCATGTCGGGACCCGTTTTCTAGACCGTTGCTATCCGGCGCATTGACAACACCATGCCACGTGGACATCGGAGGGTGCGGGCGGTCTGGGGGTGAGGGCCGCGGGTGCCCAGGTACGTGATGCACGTGCAACGCCACCGCGTACACTAGTGTGGGTCAGAATGATGCTGTAGGATAACAGGCGGATGCCGGTTAGGCTGTCTCGCGTGCATGAGAGGCGGATGCCAAGAGGTGAAAGGGAGGCATTGTGAGTGCTGAAGAGGGCGCAGAGACTTTCTGCAGACTCAAGGGAGTGAAGGAGGAAGTCTACGAGAGTGAGGGGATGGCGGTTCTCAAGAAGTGTTGTGGTGGGAGCAGGAGAGTGTGGTTCGCTCAATGGGGAAGTCTGCGGTGGAGCAGCGGACGTTCGCGAGGCGCGCGGGTTTGCATGTCGTGGGGGAATATGGGGAGCAATCTCCTCCAACGTCCAACCGTGGATGGTAGGATTGTACCTGCGACCAAGCTGCAGGCCAGACACGGAGATGGCTGGTAGAGTCTCCGCGACGGTCCACTCCGCGGTGGTATTGAGCTCATTCAAGAGCTGCAAGGCGACTTCCTGTTCCTCCTCGTCGAATTCCCTTGCCACCCCCTCCCATTCTGCCTCAGTAGGTGGAGGTGGTGTTCCGACATCTGGAACAGGTCCTGCATCATTTGGAGGTGCCTCCCCTATCTTTGGCGGTGCCTGGTCAGGGTCTGGCCAACTAGTGCTCGGAAGTCGGCTCAAGGCATCCGCGTTGCGGTTCGCAAGTGCAGGNAGCGCCTGGTGGTCTGTAAAAACCGTGAACGGCTTGCCATTCTTGATGTAATCGCGGAAGTGTTGGAGTGCCCAGAGGACAGCCAGGCATTCGCCCTTTACCGGAGGGTACTTCCGCTCCCCTTCCGTGAGGGCTCGACTGGCGTAGGCAATAACCTTCTGTGTGAGTTCCTGCACCGTTTGGGAGAGGATGGCCCCAAGCCCGTCCCGCGACCAGTCGGTGGTAATGGAAAATGGGAGGTTGAAGTCGGGAAACTCAAGCATGGGCGCGGTGACGAGGCGGTGCTTGATTTCATTCCAGGCGTCCGCGTAGGCTGATGTCCATTCAAATGGCACGTCCTGATGCGTCAACTCTTGGAGCGGCTTGATGATGCGTGCGTGGTCGCGTACGAACTTCCGGTAGAAGGAGACAAAGCCTAGGAAGATCTTGACTTGTCCCGCGGAAGTGGGCTGGCGCCACTCCTGTACCGCTGCGATCTTCTCTGGGTCCGTCTTGATGCCATCCGCACTCATCACGAAGCCCAGGAACTCCATTTCCGCGGCTCCGATGGAGAACTTGGCTGCCTTGAGCTTCAGGTTGGCCCTGCGGAGGGCAGCGAAGACGGCGGCCAGGGAGGAGAACAGTTCTTCGAAGGTGTGGGCCGCGACCATGATGTCGTCAATGTAGCAGCTGACATTGGGATTCCGCGGAGGGTGGAGTCCATAACCCGCTGAAATGTTGCGCTTGCGTTGCGGAGTCCAAAAGGCATGCGTGTAAACGCATACAGGCCTTCTGGTGTCACAAACGCAGTTTTGGCGATGGAGTCCGGGTGCATGGGAACGACATGAAAGGTAGCTTTCACGTCAAGTTTTGCGAACCATCCGCGACCCTACTGGCGCTCTTGTATGTCGACAATCAGAGGCATGGGGTACGCATCTTCCTCGGTCACGCGGTTGAGATCACGAAAGTCAACGCAGAATCGCTTGGACCCGTCCGGCTTCCCAACGATGACCAGATTGGCACGCCAGGGTCTGACAATTGGGACAATCACCCCCTGCGCCTTGAGCTCCGCGAGCCCCTCTGTGATGATCTTTTCTTGCTCCGGAAGGATGCGCCGCACCTTCTGTTTTGTGGGCGCAGAGTCCCCCGTGGAAATGACATGGAAGGCTTCCACGGCCCCCAGGTCAACCGCGGAACCAGCGAAGATGTCCGCGAATGCGTCCAGCAGATCACGGAAGTCCTGCTTCTGTGCGGGCGAAAGTCGTGAGTGGAGCATGTGATCCCATCACGGTGGTGGTGATGGTGCTGTGTCACGGAGTGGATAGAATTCCTCTTCTTCTTCAAGTTGATGGCCATCTCCCAGGACTCGTTGTCCCCTCTGCCACAGTCCCAGGAGGTTGGTTTGCACTCCGGGCTCGCTTGACTCCTCCGCGAGTTCCTGCCATTCTCCTGTTGTGACCTGTTTCGCGGCAGGCAGGTCAGCTGTGATGGATGGCAACCTACTTGCGTGAACTTGAGAGTCCTCTGCCGCTGCATCCAGGAGGGAGAAGGATTCGCCGCCGGTCACAGGCACCGCTACTCTGTCTCTGATGGTAATGGAGCAGAACGCGTCTTCCCCAGATGCCGAGCTGAGCTGCATGATTCCGAGGGAGAAAAGAAGGTTGGCCCGTCGCGGTACTAAGTAATCCATGCCCAGGAGTACGTCGTACGTCCTGGCCTGCGTGACTTGGACGTTCAATGGTTCATGGAGAGATCGCACCTGCATGTGTAGGCTGTGAACTTCCCCATCTCCATAGTCCATTCCGCCCGCCGAGTTGGTGAAAAGGCGTCGGGTAGGGAGAATGCGGTCTGTCCATCCGACCACTAGAAGGACGCGGAACGCCACCGTGGTGTGAGTGGCCCCTGTGTCAATTATGGCCAGGAACTTCCTTCCACATATCCAAACCATGCAGCAGGCGACCTCGTAATGGTTGTCATCCCGACGCGGCGGTTCCAGGGGCTGCGGTGCCCATCCCCACTCCTCTTCCGCAAGGCTCAGTGCGAGAGAAGTGTCAGGCACCGCACGGCGGGTGTTCTGTGTGCCAGCAGTAGGCGTGGTGCAGCTAAGGGAGATGCCCACTGCTTGGAGGCGTTGATTGGCTCTGGAGAACTCCTCCTTCAGTCGCGGTGCGATCTCTGGGTGAATGCGGAGGAACTCGAAGAAGTTGACTTCCGCGATGGGAGTGGCAAATAGGCGTTGAATGGGGTCAGTGCTTCCCTCCGCGGCCGCTGGAGCTCCTGTTTGTGCCGGCAAAGATGGGGCAGGTTGCTTTTCTGCTGCGGGTGGTGGTTTCATCTGCCGTTGCTTCTCCGGCACGACAGTACGTTTAGCAATTGCCTCTTGGAATCGCTCCTCCGCGGCCTCTGCCTTGCGCCGCATATCTTCCTGTACTCTGGCGGCCATCTGTAGATCCCATCCGCGCAAGCCTAATTCTTGGGCTCGTGCAATGAGAGTGGTCTCCGCTGCGGTGGGGGGCAACTCTGTAGTTTCGTCCTCCACCATTGGCAGCCCCAACTTGACATTGCGGGCTCCGCTCGTGGAGTTCGCGGGTGCCTGTGGGTTGGGCAGGATGCCCTGCCCTGCCGGGACAGTATGGGTTTGATGATCCGGTGCTTGCCGCCCAGCTTGCGTCTGCTGCTGAGGCTGCTGATCCGGCCATGGTTGATTATAATACCGCTGCCACTGCTGCACCATAGGGTCCTACTACATAGGATCAGTTCGCGGAACACCTTGTTTTTTCCGCGGACAGTCTCGAGCGATGTGCTCCAGGCTCTGGCAAGTGTAGCATGCCTTAGGCTTGGGTTGGGAGGCCTGTGCTGCTGGTGCTGGAGTATGAGGATCTCCACCCTGGTGCTGCCGCGTCGACCGCTGCCGTGTGGAAATGGCTGTGGCATCCTGCACCGCATCCTGTAGTGACTGGTAGCGCTCAGGGATCATCAAACTGCTGATCTCATCGGGAAGTGCGCGGATGAGATTTTGCAGGAGGACCNATTATAATACCGTTGCCACTGCTGCACCATAGGGTCCTACTACATAGGATCAGTTCGCGGAACACCTTGTTTTTTCCGCGGACAGTCTCGAGCGATGTGCTCCAGGCTCTGGCAAGTGTAGCATGCCTTAGGCTTGGGTTGGGAGGCCTGTGCTGCTGGTGCTGGAGTATGAGGATCTCCACCCTGGTGCTGCCGCGTCGACCGCTGCCGTGTGGAAATGGCTGTGGCATCCTGCACCGCATCCTGTAGTGACTGGTAGCGCTCAGGGATCATCAAACTGCTGATCTCATCGGGAAGTGCACGGATGAGATTTTGCAGGAGGAGGACCCACAGAGGCAGTCCTTCCCCTTGAGGGTTCTTTGCGATTGATGCCCAAGTGAGGAACTGATCCAAGAACCTTCGGATGTCGGTGTCCTTCCGCATCACCTCCTTCTCAATTTTGCGGAGTGCTTCTTCTTTGGTCAGCCGCTTGAAGCGCTCGATCGGCGCGTTGCCAAAATCCTCGAAGGAGTTTAACGGCGCTCGTGCATTGTACCAGACCTCTGCCGCGCCCTGAAGATGGAGCTCCGCGGTGGCCAGGCAGAGGTCTGGTGGGATCCGTCCTATGCTTGCATGTATCGTGATCTGCTTCAACCATGTCCATGGGTCCTCTTCAGGGGTCCCCTTGAAGATCTCCAGCCGCGAAATATTACCTGGCTGTGCGCGTACGTATTGCAGCTGGGGCACAGTATTTCGGTTGGCCATGGATGTCACCGCGGGGAATGGGTGTGTGGCTGGAAAGGAGGGGTTGGGGTGCGAGGGTGTGACCGCCGAATAGCCCACGTGGCTAGTTTGTGGCTGCCCCTGGGGTGCAGGTGTGGGGTTGCTCATTGGAGCTGTCGCCGGAAGCGCATAGTACTGAGTTGCAGGGGTTGCCTACGTCGCGTAGGGTGCGGAGTAGAAGGTAGTCCCAAGGGGCGGTGTCTGTGTGTTTGGGCGGCAGAGACGGTAGGTCCTGGCAGCCAGTAGCCCTGAGGTACAGGATGTGACACTACAGGGTGGTAGAGCGGAGCGGTAGTGGAAACTGCAGGTGTCGCAGTAGTCCCCGGATTCGGCGAGAGCGCTGGATAGGCGGTGTGGGGCACAGTGGTCTGCACCTGGCTGGTAGGTAATGCTGGATGGACCGCCATTCCAGCTGATGCGGTACCCATCGGTTGCTGGTGATATACTGGGTGTCCAACCGCCACGGGCATTAGTTGCGACATCATAGGGGCTGGTTGTTGCTGTGATGGTATCTGCTGCATGGGCACCTGCGGCGGCACTCCTGCCGCGGAGGGCGTGGCCCAGGTGCCCATCATCATCCAACCTGGTGGAGCTGTGGTAGAAGAGATTGTTGCGGACCCCGTGTACGACAGAGTCCCTTGCCATGCTGGGTTGGGCTGTGGCAGAGGCTCTGTGATTGGCTGCTGGTTTACGTGGGATGGCTGCGGAGTCAAGGGGGTTTGTGGCATCATGCCCTCTCTCTGTTCCCCCTGCGGCATTCCTTGCCATCCAGTGGATTGTGGGTTGTGGCTCGCCGTTGCCCTCACACTTGGTGTTACTGGGCTTTCCGCGGCAGTCAACCACGGATTCACCTGTAGGAATACTTCCTCCATCGCGTTGGATAGTCCAGCCCCGGCTGTCTGGTCCCCCCCCACCTGTTCTGCTGTGGGTGGGTGGTGCTGCTGCCTCGTCTCCGGCATCACAGGTAACCTGCCCAGCTGTTCGGCGCATACTTCCTGCAGAGGTTGTCTCACCCCCCTTTCTCCCTTTACTGAAGGTGAGCGTTCCGCTGGCATGGATCCCAGCTGTGCTTGGTAGCGGTGAGCCACCCCGAAGGTCTTCTCCCTGGATACAAGCGGAGGCGAAGAGGTTTCCATCCCTACTGAGGGCGCGGATGGCAGGTGCTCCTCTGCTGCTGCCCATGACTGCTGAATTCCACCGCGCCGCTGATAAACCGGTCCTTGGTATGCCAGTGATCTCCCGGTCTCGGAGAGTCCGTCTGTTGGCGGTGTCACATTGGAAAACCACCTGTGCTCCATAGAGTCGTTGGCCTGGAGCTGATGGCTTCCGCGCACATCTTGGCTGTGTATGCTTTCCACCTCCACGCGGTCCTGCAGTGCGTTCATGATACGCCGCCAGTGTAGCTGTTCCAGCCACTCGGTGACTCTTCGGTGCTGTCCCAATGGGTCCGCGCCCGGCGATGAACTGACAGGCGTGCGAGAGAGTGTGGGCGAGGTCTCCCTACTGCCCGCCTCTGTGGTTGCACGCCGCGGTAAGAAGTGGCGTACAGAAGCTTGCTGTGAATGCTGCTGGTGCCGCCTCCGCGTATCCTGATGTACGAAGCTGGCTGCCAACATGTATGACTGAATCTGAAGGCTCGTGCAGTTCTGCTAGCAAAGAGCAAGGAACTATCCACGCTCACCGCACCGTGACACTGATACCCCCAATTTTGCCGCGCACGTTTTTATTTCCGCACTCCCTGACTCCGCGTTTCAGTCTGCTTCGCGACCCTTTGGTTCCGCGGTTCTGGGCAGGACCGTCTTCTCGCTCCTCCGCTACTCCTCCTGATCCTCCGCGTTTCAGTCTGCTCCACGACCCTTTGGTTCCGCGGTTCTGGGCAGGACTGTCTTCTTGCTCCTCCGCTACTCCTCCTGATCATCCGCGGATGCTTCACACCTTCGGGGTCCCGCTCGTGGTTAGTGCTCCGCGGCTCGCTCCTTACCGGCACGAGAGTCCGCCACCTCGTGGCCTCCGACTCCTATGCCCGCGGAACCCCGTTCCGCGATCGTGCGTAAGGCCGCGGAGTCGCCAACAGCACCCTTCACCCAACTTGGGCTCCCTGGTGATGACAGCACCCAGCGGAATCTCTTGTTGTTCTCGGGAGTAGGATGGATTGAGCACTATGCTCCGCGCACACCCAGAAGATTAGTACTCGTCCTCCGCGGAACGCTTCCGCGGAGAGCACTGTTACAACCCTCTCAACAACTGCGGATCTCGGAGTGTGAAATGTGAGTCTGAACCAAACTGATGCTTGCACGGTTCGATCAGACACAAGGAGGCAATCTGGTCCTCAACAAGTGAAGACTTTCAGGCTCATGAGCGGAAATCAGGCTTGCATTAACTCAAGTTGCACGAGATCAGACAAAGGAGTAAACATCTCTAGTCATCGGTCAGCTCAACTCTCTTCGTCCCTCCGCTAGACTACTACTTTATATCTACCAAACCTAGTTCTTTAAGACACCTTCCACCACTGTTTCCCTCATCTTGGACTCTGCGCGGCGCATTACACGCACCGCGGGTCTCTTCCTTGACCTCACACACACTTGGCTGCTATTTTCCCTGCTCTACTACTACTTCTTCCTCTAGTCCGCAGCTTGGACGCTCGCGGTCTTGTGTTCTTCCTTCAATCTTCGTCTTCACGCAGTGCGTCCTCCCGGTCCTCCTCCTTGATCACCGCTGCTCCTCGCTGTGCCCTCATTGGTCGGGCTTCTGCCTGATCTCTGGTCCTGCCGTCGTGCGTCTCTGCACGTCCGCCGCTTCAGCTTCTTTGCGGCTTGAACCATGTTCACTTCTCACTGCGGGTTCTCACTCTGCTCTTCCTCCCCTTCCTGTTTTCCGCGGCCATTTTTGTCTCCTGGCGGCAACTTTTCCCGCCTCTTTTCCTTCATTGCTGCTAGATTCCACGCCACCCCACGCTCTACCGTATTTTCATCGTGGGAGCCAGCATGCCTTGCGCGTTCTTCAACACTCCGCGGTTCCCCAGTTACCCTCCTCTGCAGATCTCTGGCCGCGGAAGCCTCGTTCCGCGGATCTGTGGATAGCGGTGATTTCCCCTCCGCGGATCCATTTTTCCTCAGCGGAGATGCGGTGGATCCCCGCCTGACAAGCTTCCCACAGAGGAAAGCTGTTGTGACGTCCATCTGGTATATATCTAGGTTCTTTGCAGTTGCAATTGCAAGGAGAGAGCGGATGGAGGCAAAGGTCACGACGGGAGTCAACGTCTCGTCATACTCGGAGCCCAGGAGTTGAGAAAACCCCTAAGCGACTGCCCTCGCCTTGAGCGTTTTGACGCTACCGACTTGCTTTTTCTTCACTCGGAGGACGTACTTGGATCCCACCACGTGGGCCTTGGCCGGTCTGTCCACGAGCACCCACGTGCCATTCCTGTCAGTGGATGCAAGTTCGCTGTCTACTGAGGCCTTCCACTTGGCGGCATTCGGGTCATTCATTGCCTCCGCCAGTGTGGATGGCTCTCCTTGTGCCATGCATGACCAGCTAAGGGTGGTCCAATCATCATCATACCAGAAAGGTGCTTTCTTTGATTGCAAACTACTCCGGGGTACTGGTGCGACTTCTTGCTCCGCTGTTGGTTTTTTCACAGGTGGTGGTGTATCGTCGTCGTTGTCAGCAGAGTTGTCAGATTCCAAGTCAGACTTGGAAGCCCCGGACGCCTTGGTATCTGTATCCATGTCAAATGTTGCATCATCTTGTGCAGTTGCTCTCCCATTCCCACCACCTGCTGGCAAAGCAAACCAGTTGTCGGGTGCTTGGTCTCCAGACTCAAGCAACACTAGGCACTCTCCCGCCTTGGGAGCGAGGATTGGGTCTAAATGCTCTCTCTTTCCAAGGATGTATTTGTCAAACTCAACGTCGGGGCTCCTCATGAGCTTGCCTGCTGTCTAGTCCCAAAGCCGATAGGCTTTGTGTGATGTGTTCTACCCAACCATGACACACTTCTTGGAATGTGCGTCGAGCTTGCCTCCACCTTCTCATGTCTGGATCTTCACCCATGTAGCTAACCTGAACACCGTCAGATGAGAGGCATTGGGTTTCTTTCCTGAACTTGCTTCGTGTGGGATCTTTAGATGCTTTTCCTGATCCTTTTTTAACTTCCACGAGGCGGTTTCTGGTGTGAGGTTCAAGAGGTAGCAGACCGTTGTTGCTGCTTCTGCCCAAAAGTGAGGTGGGAGTTTGGCATCAAAGAGCATGCTTTGCACGATGCCGAGCAGGGTCTGGTTCATCCGCTTGGGCACACCGGTGGTTTTCTTATGGTGGATACCATGATGCTTGAACTAAGGATTGCATGCCTTGTACTCACCCCCGTTGTTACTTCGGAGTGTTTTCACCTTCTTGGACGTTTGCCACTCCACCATGGTGAGAAACTCAAGGAGCTTCTCCTTGACCTCTCCCTCGGCTTTGAGGAAGTACATCCACAACGTGCGGCTGTGGTCGTCGATGAAGGTCAGGAAGTATTTACGTTCTCCATTAGACGTTGTGAAGAAGGGTTTGCACACGTCACTATGGATCAGATCCAAGACATTCGCCGCTCGTTGACCTCCTCTCCCAAACGGATTCTTCTTTCCCTTTGTTTGGAGGTATGGTTCACACAATGTGCACCCTTCTTTGTGTCTCATGGTGCACCTGCATCTTCTGCAACACGCTATGGGCCACGTGGCCACATTGCTGATTCTATAGCTTAGAGTAAGTGTATTTGGCTGATGTGGCGGGAGTAACGGTCGCTGGCGGTGCATCCTTTGGCTTCAGTGTCACTTTCTTGGTGGCATATGCTAGTCTCTCATCTGATGCCTTTGTGACCTTGGTTTGAAGCACGTTGAGGCCATGAACTCTTGGAACTTGAGGCATAAGGTTGTCTCTAGTGTACAAAATCTTGATGTCCTCATTATTCAGGGCCACTGCTTCCTTGTTGGTAAACAGCACCGTCATGTTGTTGTCGGTGATTTGTGAGACCGACAGGAGGTTCGCTACGAAGGAGGGCACGTGCACCACTTTTTGGACATTGACCTCCTTCTTGGTATTGTTCCCGTTGAACATGATCACCTTGTTCCCTTCACCCATGGCCTCTACAAGCAGTGGCCCTGAAATCTTACTCACCCTCATCGACATCAACCTGTGAAAGATGAAGAGTCTATTAGCTTGGGAGTTTGATTGATGCACCCGTGAGAGTTTTGCGTAGGCCTTGGTGGCAGACGTGCATCCCGTGACGTTGGAGTGTTGGGTCTCGTTCATTGATGTCACAAGTATGGCAAAAACCATGTTGTTCTTGATCTTCCATGATGCAAGGTCAGCAGCATGGGTAGTTAATGTCACATTGACAGGTGCTGTCTTGATCCCTTTAGGATTTTGAGGTAGCCACGCACGTTCATGAAAATCTCAAGCTGCCATTTCTACAAGGGAAAACCTGTCCTCCTGAGTTTTTACGTACCCGCCTCGAGGCGGGCTTGAGTCGGATTCGCCATTTTTGGGGATTGCTCGTCTTCTCTACTTCGCCGCTACTTTGCTTTGTTGAGGCCGATGAGACTGATGAGGGTGCTGACTGCGACTATTGTCAAAGGCGCAGTGGATTGGGTTGCATTCCCCTGCTGCTGATGATCGCCTAAGGTGATGGTGCCATTGTGAGAAGAAAAGACTTGGGGCCGTACCGCCTTCTGAAGGGGTAGAGCTTTATCCCGTTGGAGCTCAAGGGCCTTGTCCAACACGGGCAGAGCTATTCCTGGTCCCCTTTTCCGCCACATACGCGCACCCTACCTGAAGAAGCCGATGGAGCTGATGGAGTTGATGGAGCTGTCCGATCTTTGTGTCCCTGTTGTACCTGTGCATTGTGCAAGACCACGCGTGAGCCTGTCTTGGAAGCGTGCCTTAGAATAAAAAGTGTGGGCCCATAACCCTTTGTCAATGCACTGGATAGCAACGGTATAGAAAACGGGTCCCGGCATGGGAGGCCGCCAACCGCTCTTGGTATTGCATCCAAGATGAAATATCACCCTCGAACAAGAAATCTACACTTTACGTTTGTTCAGTTTGCAACCTTATGAAGTTCGCATGAAGGTCTTTAGTTTCTACCCTTGGTTGGATACTTTGTAAGGAGTCTCAAAGGCAAGAACTGTAAATGGATGCATGCAGGGTACATGCTTTAGTACGTGCAGATCCTTGTTAATGCTTTTGCTCGTAGTGGCTCCATAGGAGCCAAACTCAACCTACAGTTCTATTTGGTGTGTCCTGAGACCGCCAAGTGTCATCCTCAAGGCAGGTTCTACTAAGCTTCCTAGAAGCTTCCTATCCCATTTTGGGCCACAAAGAAAACTGAGGCGTTGTTGGGTTTGACCCCTCAACCCATGAGCTCCGGTGCCTGTTCCAACTAGGCTATAAAGCTGTGTTTCCTATGATGATATCCAAGGGAAATACCCATTACAGGCAGTGCATTCCTGGCTTATCTCAGAACAGACCAAGGGGACGTACTCCATAGAGCAGTGCATGCCTTGTCCGTTTGTAGATCCAGCTAGCCAGCCAGCTAGCCAGTGGACAAGGTGCACATCATTCAACAAACGATGCTAAAAAACACTACCTTAAGAAGGCTAACTAGCGATGTCTTGTCTTTAGAGCGGAGGAGCACAGGTTGCAAAGTTCAGGTTCATCAACTACACCAAGTCCAACAAGTCCATGGTGGTCACAAATGACAAGGTCAAACGGGCAACTGGCCAAAGTGATGTCGACATGGAGGTGGTGGTTGGTGGGAAGCAGGTGCAGCGCGTTATCAAGGACGTGCAACACGTACGTGGCTTGGCTGAAATTCAAAGTTTAATCCGCGTGAAATACAAGGGATACGAGGTGCTCTTTAGGAGAAAGGGGGCAGTCGTGCAGAAGGATGGTGGTGGCGAGACTGTGCTAGAGGCTAAGTGTGAGGGAGGCCTCTACATCGTGGAGACCAAGGTGATCCCTGTGGTGAAAGATTGAGCAGACTTGCAGGAAAACACTGTCAACCTTGACAAAATAAGGAGGAGCTGATCTGGAGCTCTGGAACCAATGAATGGGACATTCCTCACGCCGTTGTGAAGGAGATGGTGAAGTGAAAACTGGTACGCATGTATATAAACGATCCAAGTACTACCTACACATTAATACACTATCCCATAGACTTGCCTTATACAATCCCCCCCTCCCAAAGTGTATGAGGTAAGCGTATTGGGTAGTGAATGGAGATTATAGTGATGTTTTGAAAGAAATGTACACTTATGTATCCATTTTGACACCACCATGCTCAGTGGACAGAGAGACAAGTGTGTAGGTTGGGGTAAGGAGGCAAGGTGGGGATCTGAAGGAAGATATGTTTGAGACAATTGTATTAGACAGTGTACCCACACACAAGTGCACAATGGAAAGGAACATTCATTAGTGTACACTAATGTGAACACTCACACCAAGGAATAAATCCAATTGCATAACACACTTGTATATGAAAATGATACACTTACTGTGCGGACAGTGATTCACTATCCCATACACTTGCTCCATATGCTTTCTCCTCCCTCCCCCCTTCCCCCCTTCCTCTGAAAGTGCATGAGGTAAGTACACTGGATATTGAACGGAAATTTTAGTGAAGTCTGAAAAAACTGTACACTTTTGTATCCATTTTTAACACCACGAGCCTCAGTGGACAGAGTAACTGGTACGTACGTAGGGGCAAGGGGGTGAGGGGGGAGGGGGACTGAAGGGAAAAATGTATGTGAAAAATGTATTAGACAGTTTACTTACACTCAGGTGCACAATGCAACTGAAAGCACATTAGTGTTTACCAATGTGATCACTCACACCAAGGAACATATCCAACTATACAATACACATGTGTATGAAAACAATACACTTGCTACATGGACAGTGATACACAATTCCAAACACTTGTCCCATAAACCCTTCCCTCCTCCTCCTCCCTCTCCCCATCGGTGATCAGTCACACCAAGGAACATATTCAATTGTACAACACACATGTGTCTAAAAATGATACACTTACTACCCACACAGTGATACACTACCCCATACACTTGCCCCATAAATTTTCATCTATTCACTCCTTGCCCTCTCCCTATCAGTGATCAATCACGCCAAGGAACATATTGAACTGAAGAACACGCTTGTATGAAAACCATACACTTGCTACAAGGACAATGATACACTACCCCATACACTTTCCCCTCCTCCTCCCCCACCCCCTCTCCCCATCAGTGATCACTCACACCAATGAACATATCCAACTATACAATACACATGTGGATGCAAACAATAGACTTTCTACTAGGGCAATGATAAATTAACCCATATACTTTCCCCATACACTCCCCCCCCCCCCCCCCCCCCCCCCCCCCCCCTCCTCCCCCTCCGTCCCATCAATGATCACGGACACCAAGGAACACATCCAGCTATAAAATGTACATGTGTACGAAAACGGCACACTTACTACCCAGACTATGATACACTACCCCATACACTTGTCTCAAACACTTTCCCCTCCTCCTCCCTCCCCTCTCCCCATCAGTGATCACTCATACCAAGGAACATATCCAATTATACAATACACATGTGTATGGAAATGATACAATTACTACCAAGAAAGTGATGTACTGCCCCATACACTTTCTCCATACACTGTCCCTTCCTCCCCCACTGAAAACCCCCAAGAAACTACAATGAGTACAAGTAGGCTAACACAGATGCCCACCTGTGTATTAGAGGACATCGATCTGTAACTGTATCTCCAAAATCATTTGAAGAAGTACTCGAGATGGGCATTTTTTGCTGACTGTACTTATCATTCCTTAAAACTATCATATAACAAGTGCCAACTCATGTTGTCTGATCCTTCATGACCGTTAAGGCTCCGTACATTCGAACAGTAGAACTTCTTTTTTAGGGGCGGTGATCAAACAGGGAGGTTACCCAATTAAGATCCCCCACCCCCCCTGAAGATAGAAAGTATATCAGGCAGGTGAATGAGGAAGCGTATGAGTGGGGAATGAAAAACAATACACGAATGTATCAAGTGGATAGAAGTGACAAAGAACTATCCAATGGATGGTACAACACATTTCAAATTTACACGCTTGGGCGTCCCCATCACATAAACACCCCAATACACTAATCCTAAACATTTGTGGGTAATTGGGGGGGGGGGGGGTTGAATCTTAGTTCACACCAATGCAAAAGCACTCCCACCAATGAGGAGAAATAAAAGCAATGAGACATTGTTCCTGGAGTCCTGTTAGGGAACTAAATATGCCACTTTCCAAAATCTAAACAGACATAGAATTGAATTTCAATTCGCAGGAACGTTTCTACCATACTATCTTATGATTGAGTAATCACATTTGTTAGCTGAAGGTTAATGCACATCTAACTATCAGTGAACAAAAAGCCTTGCCATACATTGCACTTTCAGA
This sequence comes from Penium margaritaceum, assembly GCA_023375785.1. Lineage (NCBI taxonomy): Eukaryota > Viridiplantae > Streptophyta > Zygnematophyceae > Desmidiales > Peniaceae > Penium > Penium margaritaceum. The sequence continues at coordinate 159,073 of SZWC01002472.1, read as the reverse complement.
GAAGCTTCCTATTTAAGAATATGTTCATACACACAACAAAACGTGCATAAGAAGCAGGTCATTAACCATACCTTGAGGCCCAGCAGGTTCCCTTTCAATGCGGCATTGACATAATAAGTAGTTTTCTATATAGTGTGGCTTTTTGTATGCTTGCTAGGTACGGCATTCTTAATGCATGACACAACTCTGACTTTGGCATCACTAATGTGCGAAACATAAAGTTGTAATTCAAGTACATCTACTGGTTTATATGATTCATCCCGGATTTGTACCAATTTGTGTTTGCGTTTGACTTTGTACCAATTCCTCCAATTGTCTACTGCTGCTCACCTCATCTTTGTAAACCACCCATATTTTTCTCACCATGACACTTGGTATCAGAGCATGGATTCACTAGAGGGACAGCTGACGCATAACCACCAGGCGACAACCTCGCACGAGTGTTCAACACATCTCCAATCTCAAGATTTTGCAGACTTTGCCATGATGACAATGAATGTAGCGAGTGCACTAGATGAAGACCAGCAGTAATTGGCAAAGATTCCATCCATGAAGGATCAGCGACATGTAAGAATGATTCTAGTCAGGCAAATTACACAGTAGCGGCGATTTTCATGCTGAATGGCACAGCACCAATGACCCTGACAGCCAACCCATTAAAGGACGCTCGAACTTGGCAAACCATTGGCCCCCACCGTTTCCTACCAAGGCAACACCTATCACGATGGGAGGCACTAGCCGAAAACCTCGCATAAAAGAAGATCTATCCCCAAAATTGTTGGGACTCAAAAGCCTCAACACCCACCTACTCCAACAATTGATGGAGCAGGAAAAAAGGAAAAACTGAACGCGGTGATGGAGGAGCCTTGGATTTTTTGTGCGAATGAAGCAGTGCTCACTGAGAAATACATTCAACTATCGAGTGATCCCCATGTTTCACCAGCAATCCCCAAGTCATCCGATATTGCAATCTCAAAGGAACTGACAGTCAGGATGTGGATAACGAGTTTGGGGGTCTAATTCATTACTGCTAATGTTGTTGGTCTGAGGGTGAGTGTGCACCCTAGAGGGTCCCTAGCAGTGGCTGGTTCACACCACCAACTGTTTCTGGAGAGACTGAAACTGTGGAGGCAACTGGTTCCAAGGATGGCAAAATCTGGTGAGAGAGTGAGGCAATAGTTTTGGCCTCAATTGGATGGGAATAAAAACTTGATCAAGGCTCACAAGAAGTGGCATTTTATAGCCACTGATCTAAGCTTTCCAGAACACCAAAGCATGCCAGATTTGGAGCTTCCTAGCAGATTCTATGGCTTCTAGAGTGCTCCTTGGTAGGCTGTCCTTTTCCCACCTAGGAAGGCATCCCTTCCCTCCTCTAGAAGCTTCTGCCCCTTCCTAGATTCCTCAGCTTGCTTCTAGTAGGAGGGAAGGTGTCCAGAAGACCAAGACACCTCTAGATGCCTTGTAGGACAAGTCACCCCTTCTAGAAGGTGTGCCACCTTCCTGGACCCTCACCTGGCCTTCTAGAAACTTAAAGAGGAACTCTAGAGGTTGAGCTAGCTTCCTGGCATCTATTTTCCACCTCCCTTGAGGNCACTAAGGCTTGTCTTTTTGGTGTTCCTTTTTGGAGTCACTCCTGCCATGGTGAGGAGCATCATTCCAACAATCTCCCCCTTGCGCGTCACCCATGGCAGTTGTCCATGCTCAGCGGGCAATTCAAGAGGCTTGGGAAAGCCCAAGCTCCATACAAGTAGCATCATGCCTGTCCTTGGGTTGCGCCTTTGTCATGGCATCAGCAAGCATGTGCTTTGTGCCGCAATGCACAAGCACCACATCACCCTTTGCAACAAGGTCTCGTGCAAAGTGATGCCGGATCTCTATGTGCTTGGTCCTCCGGTCTAGCATAGGGTTATTGGTCAGGCTGATGGCACTCATGTTGTCAACATTGAGTGCCGTTGGCTTCTTTTGCGGGACCCCAATCTCCTTGAGCAATCGCCGAAGCCATAGTGCCTCCTTTGCGGCTTCCGCAAGCGCAATATACTCCGCCTCAGTGCTGGATAGAGCCACACTATCATCATACCTTTTTGTCCTTAATCGCACACGGTTACTCGTGCGGGGCTCTTGAGGCGGTTGTTGTTGTTGCTGTCCCCTTTTGGCGCCATCCTCTCCAAGCGCCTGCTCCCCCTCTCTTGGAGACCTTGGAGACATCTGTTGACTCCCCACCTCCACGTCCATCTCCGGTGCTTCGGATTCCTCATCCGAACTGGGCGGAATAAAGTCTGCCGCTCGCCCATCCCTCAGGCGATGCTCTCCAGTTGGTGGTGATGCGAGGATGTCACCCTCATTCACGTCCTCCAGCGTCTCCCCCTCAAGGAGTGGCATCCACTCCCCCCTCTTGGAGAGACCTGCCTCCTTGTCTGTCCAACGGCTTTTCTCGTCAAACGTGACGTCACGACTCCACACAATCTGCTGCCTCCTTGGGTCAAAGAGCCGATACGCCTTGCTTCTGCTCTCATATCCAAGGAAAATACACCGGCGGGTACGCGGGTCCAGCTTGCTCCGTCCCTCACATGCCTGCACCATTGCATGTGCAACACAACCAAACGTGCGGAGGTGATCCACTGCCGGCTTCCTCCGGCTCTACACTTCTTGTGGTGTCTTCCACGCATTGCTCTCCTTGTCCTTCAGCCGCTTGGTCGGCATGAGATTCATGATGTACGATGCTGTCCTTGCCGCCTCCGCCCAATACCGTTGTGTAAGGCCGGCGTTGCTCAACATGGATCGCACCATGTTAAGGATTGTGCAATTCTCTCTCTCTGCGACGCCATTCTGTTGTGGGGAGTGTGGAGTTGTTTTCTGCCACTCAATCCCCTTGCTCTTCATCCACCCAAGGCACCCCGCATATTCACCGCCGTTGTCACTCCGGAACGCCTTCACCTTCAACTCTGTTTGCCGCTCCACATCAGCCACAAACTCTTGCATGCACGCAAGGACCTCACTCTTCTGCTTCATTGGGTAGAGGTAGAGTTTCCGGCTGTGGTCATCGATGAAGGTGAGGAAGTAGCGAGCTCCGCCGATGGAGCTCTCAAGCGGTCCATACACATCTGTGTGTACCACGGCCAGTTTTGCCGATGCACGCGTCCCCTTGGCGACAAACGGCTGCCGAGTTGATTTGCCAATGATGCATGGCTCACACACGGTCTCCTTGGTTCCATCAAGGCCGCTGATTTGGAGACCCCGCACCACTTCCCTCTTAGCCATCTCCTTCACTATTGATGGAGAAATGAGGCAAAGTCGGCGGTGCCATAGGTCCAGGTCTCCTCCATCCTTCGTTGCAAGATTGGCGGCGTTGGACCCCACCCGGCTGCTGAGGATCTTCGCGCGTAGCAGGTACAAGTCATCCTCCCTCTTGGCACGTGCAATCACCTCACCTTTTCCCTCTTTGCGGATGACGGCCTCCTTCTTTGTGAAGAGCACCTCAAGTCCCTTGTCCGTAAGGTGGCTGACGGAGAGCAAGTTTTCCCCAAAGTTGGGCATATGCAGCACATCGTAGATTGTGCTCGTGACAGGTTTGCCATCCACAACTGACTCAATGCGGACGTTACCCTCACCGGCGGCCACCTCTATTTTTCCATTGGCCACAGTCATGCGTCTCTCCGAGGCGCCGTAGGTGACAAATGCCGCCCTGTTGCATTGCGTGTGGCGGCCCGATCCGGAGTCAATCACGACAACTCCCGGATCCTTCAAGTTGGTGGAGTTGTACGCCATAAGGGCGTGCTCATCTTTCTTCCCGCCCCACTGCGACCGATCTATTTTCTTCTTGGGACAGTTGTGCGCGTAGTGGCCCTCCTTGCCACAGTTGAAGCACGCCCCCTTCTTGTCAACCTTCTTAGTGCCCTATTTGGCACCCTTCCACTTGTCGCCTCGGCCTCCACTTTGAGGATGAACTGTGTAAGCTGAAGTTGATTCCGCTGCTCTCTCTCGACCGCCACGTCGCATCCACTCATTGCGCACGTACTCAGCAACCTTCGGGTACTTCAGCTTGTCGGAAGGCCAGCCACCAAGGACTGTGATCATGGGACTCCAACTGTCTGGCAAGGCCAGAAGGAGGATCATAGCTTGCAACTGAGAGTCAACCTCCCAACCCGTGGCCACGCACTCCGCTGCGAGGGACTCAATCTGCTGCATGATCTCCATGATGTTGTCGCCTTCGTTGGCTCGGAGGGTGACGAGCCGTTTGAAGATGAAGAGCTGATTGGCAAGGTTGCTTGACTGGTAGATGGAGCAGAGTTTTGACCATGCGTCTGCACCCAGGGTTCATCCTTGGATGTGCCCAAGTTGTGGTGGGCATAACGCAAAAACAAGGAGCGTCAATGCCTTTTTGTTGCGCTTCTTGTATACCTCCTTGACCTCAGCCGTTGTAGTCTCCGGTGGAGGAGTCTCATCACCTTTTACGAGCTCAAGCAGTCCCTTTTCGTCAAGGAAGACTTCAAACTGCCACCTCCACAAGGCAAAGCCTGTCCCATCAAACTTAAGGACAGCGCGGCTGCTCTCTTGCTCGCTAGTTGCCATGTCTTGCTGTTGGGAGCGTGGAATCAAGCTGGCTTTGAACCCCTTAGAGGCGTGGGCCCATAACCCTTTGTTGGTTTGAGGGTGAGTGTGTACCCAGGAGGGTCCCTAGCAGTTGCTGGTTCACACCACCAACTGTTTTTGGAGAGACTGAAACTGTGGAGGCAACTGGTTCCAAGGATGGAAAAATCTGGTCAGAGAGTGAGGCAATAGTTTTTGCCTCAATTGGATGGGAATCAACACTTGATGAAGGCTCACAAGCAGTGGCATTTTATAGCCACTGATCTAAGCTTTCCAGAACACCAAAGCATGCCAGATTTGGAGCTTCCTAGCAGATTCTATGGCTTCTAGAGTGCTCCTTGGTAGGCTGTCCTTTTCCCACCTAGGAAGGCATCCCTTCCCTCCTCTAGAAGCTCCTGCCCCTTCCTAGATTCCTCAGCTTGCTTCTAGTAGGAGGGAAGGTGTCCAGAAGATCAAGACACCTATAGATGCCTTGTAGGACAAGTCACCCCTTATAGAAGGTGTGCCACCTTCCTGGACCCTCACCTGGCCTTCTAGAAACTTAAAGAGGAACTCTAGAGGTTGAGCTAGCTTCCTGGCATCTATTTTCCACCTCCCTTGAGGCAGGGCATAACTTCATCTTGTGGGACTTGAACCCGGGCCCCTGCCTCTAGAGGTGGACACCATTAACCACTAAGCCACTAAGGCTTGTCTTTTTGGTGTTCCTTTTTGGACTCACTCCTGCAATGGTGAGGAGCATCATTCCAACAAATGTCAACAACATCAAAAAGAAGATTTTTATGGCATGCCTTTAAGGTGGTTGTCTGACCGAAAGACCATCCAATGACAGCATGAGGTCGGCGGAGCTAGATCGATGGCTTGCGTGATTACTCTCACATTGTTGGCCACAGGCGTTCTACCTCCCTTGTAGATAAACATAACGCAGCACGACTCCCCAAAGCCACCGGTGAATTGGAACGATTTCATGCTTGCCACTCTTGTCCGCTGTTTGGAGAGATGAACAAAAAGCCTCGCATATGGTACAGGGTTTGATGTATGCATTAGCAGTCTAGCATGGTGGACTACACAAAAGCTTTGCAAAATCATCGCCAGAAGCGACCTCACCTCCATTGTATTTCTGCTACAACGACAACCTCAAGCAAGATATCTGGTCAGAAATCCCTATGTTTGGCATCCAGAACATTCCAACAATGCCGAGTTCCATGCTTGGATGCAAAATTCCAATGGCTAGCGACCCAAAAGTCACAATTCTTATCGTGCCAGAGGGAATTTATGGTCGATAGAAACCTCGTCTCTGATGGAGATTGACGCTATCAATCAATGCAATCAACGGCTATGCTTGACTTGCGGGAAGCCAGGGCACATCTTGCATGATTTTTGGAAACAGCAGGAGCAGGCCAAAAGGGAGGAGGAAGTCGCAAAGAAAAGAAATGACAAGTAAAAAAACGGCAGAGGAGAGGAGTAGATGACAAGGCTCCTGTTCAGTCGGGAAAATCTGTGCCGACCGATTGCCCATCTGAGCAGCTGGCATTTTTGAAGACGAGGCTTCCTGAGATTGCAAACTTCAACAAGGGATAGGAGGCCAAGCAATCGACAATACTGCAAAGAGTATGACTGATGGATTGTAGGAGTTGTAGAACTGCACCGACACTACTGGATACATGAGTGTTTCACTATTTCATAAGCAACGACATGGTTCAGAAGGTGGGTTTCTACACCAAACTAATGGTATCTAAAGGAAAACCCATCCACAAATTCTTGCAGATCCGTTGAGTTCACGTACCTTTCTTACTCTAAATCGGGGATTTGTATGATGTAACGGTCTAGAGAATTTGCCCAATGAATAACCAGAAAATTATCCTCTGGTAAGATTTCTTGTATCGGTATAATCCGCAGGTGGACTAGTGCAGAAGATTAGATTTATGCAGCATTAGTGGAGAAAGAGAACACATGGCCCACAATGCAGCAGCTGTTCCAGGAAGCAACGGAGATGGAAGTAGCAGATGAAATTGTAGTAGTTGCAAAATTCTAGCTAATGTCTTTGGACGTAGCCAAGAGATTTCTAGAACACAGAGCACAAGCATGGGTAGTCCATGTGGAGACAAGGGGAGCGGATGAAAATACAGTAGTCGAGGCAAATGCATCGGCCTTCACATCTAACAAGTTTGTAAATGTGCCGGAGGAGTTTGCATCACTCGTCGAGGAGTTTAAAAGGATTTTTCTCGACGAACTGCCTTGAAAGCTACCTCTGCAACGGAGCGTCAAGTAGAAAAAAGACCTGAAGCTGGTATATTAGACCTATTGGATGAGCGGCCATGAGGTGGCCAAACTCAAGAAGCAGCTGTTGGAGAGATGCTCCTCACCATGGCAGGAGTGACTCCAAAAAGGAACACCAAAAAGACAAGCCTTAGTGGCTTAGTGGTTAATGGTGTCCACCTCTAGAGGCAGGGGCCCGGGTTCAAGTCCCATGAGATCAATTTCTGCGCTGCCTCAAGGGAGGTGGAAAATAGATGCCAGGAAGCTAGCTCAACCTCTAGAATTCCTCCTTAAGGTTCTAGAAGGCCAGGTGAGGGTCCAGGAAGGTGGCACACCTTCTAGAAGGGGTGACTTGTCCTACAAGGCATCTAGAGGTGTCTTGGTCTTCTAGATACCTTCCCTCCTACTAGAAGCAAGCTGAGGAATCTAGGAAGGGGCAGAAGCTTCTAGAGGAAGGAAGGGATGCCTTCCTAGGTGGGAAAAGGACATCCTACCAAGGGCCACTCTAGAAGCCATAGAATCTGCTAGGAAGCTNGATACCTTCCCTCCTACTAGAAGCAAGCTGAGGAATCTAGGAAGGGGCAGAAGCTTCTAGAGGAAGGAAGGGATGCCTTCCTAAGTGGGAAAACTGACAGCCAACCAAGGGCCACTCTAGAAGCCATAGAATCTGCTAGGAAGCTCCAAATCTGGCATGCTTTGGTGTTCTAGAAAGCTTAAAGCACTGGCTACAAAATGCCACTTCTTTTGGGCCTTGATCATGTGTTCATTCGCAGTCAATTCAGGCCAAAACTATTGCCACACTCTGTGACCAGTTTTCTGCCATCCTTGAAACCAGTTTCCTCCACAGTTTCAGTCTCTCTAAAAACAGTTGGTTGTGTGAACCAGCCACTGCTAGAGACCTTCCAGGGTGCACACTTATCCTCAGGCCAACAAAGGGTTATGGGCCCAGGCCTCTAAGGGGTTCCAAGCCAGCTTGAGTTCATGCTTCCAGTAGCAAGACATGGCCACCAACGAGCAAGAGAGGAGCCGTAGTGTCCTTAATTTTGATGGGAAAGGCTTTGCCTTGTGGAGGTGGCAGTTTGAGCTCTTCCTCAACAACAAGGGACTGCGTGAGCTCGTAAAGGGTGACGAGACTACTCCGCTGGAGACTGCAACGGCTGAGGTGAAGGAGGCATACAAGAAGTGCATAAAAAAGGTGTTGGCGCTTCTTGTGTCCACGCTATGTCCGCCACAACTTGGGCACATCCAAGGATGCACCCTGGCCGCAGAAGCATGGTTAAGACTCTGCTCCATCAACCATTCAAGCAACTTTGCCTATCAGCTCTTCATCTTCAAATGGCTCGTCACCCTCCAAGCCAACAAAGGTGACAACATCATAGAGATCATGGAACAGATTGAGTCACTCGCAGCGGAGTGGGTGGCCACTGGTTGAGAGGTTGTCTCTCAATTGCAAGCTATGATCCTCCTTCTGGCCTTGCCTGACAGATGGAGTTCCATGATCACAGTCCTTGGTGGCTGGCCTTCCGACAAGCTGAAGTACCCAAAGGTTGCTGAGTACGTGCGCAACGAGTGGATGCAACGTGGCGGTCGAGAGAGTGCAGCGGCATCAAGTTCAGCCTACATGATTCATCCTCATAGAGGAGGCCGAAGTGACAAGTAGAAGGGTGCCAAACAGGGAACCAAGAAGGGTGATAAGAAGGGGGAGTGCTTCAACTACGGCAAGGAGGGCCACTATGCCCGCAATCGTTCCAAGAAGAAGCCAGACCGGTCGCAGTGGGGCGGGAAGAAAGATGAGCAGGTCCTTATGGCATACAACTCCACAAACTTGAAGGATCCGGGAGTTGCTGTCATTGACTCCGGATCAGGCCGCCACACGCAATGCAACAGGGCGGCATTTATCACCTACGGTGCCTCAGAAAGATGGATGAGAGGTGGCCGCCGATGAGGGCAACATCTGCATTGAGTCCGTTGTGGATGGCAAACCTGTCACAAGCACAATGCACGACGTACTCCACATGCCCAACTTTGGGGCAAACCTGCTTTCGTCAGCCGCCTTACTAACAAGGTACTTGAGGTGCTCTTCACAAAGAAGGAAGCCGTCATCTGCAAGGAGAGCAAAGGCAAGGTTATTGCACGTGCGAAGAGAGAGGACGACTTGTACCTGCTACGCGCAAAGTTCCTCGGCAGCCGTGCGGCGTCCAATGCCACCCATCTCACAACAAAGGATGAAGGAGACCTATACCTGTGGCACCGCCGACTTTCCCATGTTTCTCCATCGACGATGAAAGAGATGGCAAAGTGAGAGGTGGTGCGAGGTCTCCAAATCAATGGCCTTGATGGAACCAAGGAGACCGTGTGTGAGCCATGCGTTATCGGCAAATCAACGCGGCAGCTGTTTGTGGCAAAGGGGACGCGTGCGTCAACAAAGTTGGCAGTGGTACACACAGATGTTTGTGGACCACTTGAGAGCTCTATCGGTAGAGCTCGCTACTTCTTCACCTTCATCAATGACCACAGCCGCAAGCTGTACCTCTATCTTATGAAGCGAAAGAGCGAAGTCCTTGCATGCATGCAAGAGTTTGTGGCAGATGTGGAGGTGCAGACAGAGTTGAAGGTGAAGGTGTTCCAGAGCGACAACGGTGGTGAATATGCAAGCTGCTTTGGGTGGATGAAGATCAAGGGGATTGAGTGGCAGAAAACAACTCCACACTCCCCACAGAAGAATGACATCACTGAGAGAGCAAATCGCACAATCCTTGACATGGTGCGATCAATGTTGAGCGACGCCGGCCTTAAACAACAGTATTGGGCGGAGACGATACGGATAGCGGCATGCATAATGAACCTTACAGGGACCAAGCCATTGAAGGAGAAGGAGAGCAAGGCGTGGAAGACGCCACAAGAGGTGTGGATCAAGAGGATGCCGGCAGTGGGTCACCTCCGCACGTTTGGTTGCGTTGCACATGCAGTGGTGCAGGCACATGAAGGGCGGAGCAAGCTGGACCCACGAACCCGCTGGTGTTTTTTCCTTGGGTACGAGAGCGGAAGCAAGGTGTACTAGCTCTTTGACCCATGGAGGCAGCAGATTGTGCGAAGTCGTGACATCATGTTCGACGAGAAAAGCCGTTGGACGGACAAGGAGGCAGGTCTCTCCAAGAGGGGGGAGTGGTTGCCACTCCTTGAGGGGGAGACGCCGGAGGACGTGAATGAGGGTGATGTCCTTGTAGGAGCACCAGCCAGAGAGGATCGTTGAAGCAATGGGCGAGCGGCAGAAATTATTTCGGCTAGTTCGGATGATGAATCCGAAGCACCGGAGATGGACATGGAGGCGGGGAGTCGACTGATGTCTCCAAGGTCTCCAAGAGAGGGGGAGCAGGCGCTTGGAGAGGATGGCGCCGAAAGGAGATCGCAACAACAACCGCCTCAAGAGCCCCGCACGAGCAGCCTTGTGCGAAGAAGGACAAAAAGGTACGATGCCGACAAGGGCATCTGGACTGGGTTCGCACAAGCCGTCTTTACGCAAGAGGAGCCTCAATGAGTGAAGGATGCACTGCAGCAGAAGAATGCGGCTGAGTGGGAGGGAGAAATAAAATCTGAGCTTGCCTCCTACGAGGAGAACAAAACTTGGGAGCTAATTGAAAGGAGGAGAGCGAGAAAATTATTGGCTCCAAGTGGATCTTCCGGAAGAAGCTCACGAAGGAGGGGAAGGTGGAGCGGTACAAGGCGCGGCTGGTTGCGAAAGGGTATTCCCAGAGAATAGGGGAACACTATGATGAGACCTTCTCACCAGTGGCCAAGTTTGCCTCCATCCGCACGATCCTCTTGGTGGCAACGGCACGCAGCTACGAAATCCACCAAAGGGACGTTAAAACTGCGTTCCTCAATAGTGCCCTGGACAGGGAAGTCTATATGGAGGTGCCGGAGGGCGTGGATGCACCGCAAGGGAAGGTGTGCCGGCTTTGCAAGGAACTCTATTGACTGAAGCAAGCTCCGCTCATGTGGTACCTCAAAATGGACAGTTTCATAGCTCGGCTTCAAGCGCTATGAGGTGGATCACAGCGTGTACGTCCATAAGCAGCCGAGGCTCCACCAAGTTCTCGTCCTCTATGTGGATGACCTCATCCTTGTATCTTCGGATGAGGGGGAGCTCAAGAGCCTGAAGAAACATCTTGGCAGCCGGTTCAAGATGAAGGACATGGGCGAGCTTGACTACTACCTAGGAATTTCCATCAAGAGGGACCGCAAAGTACGCACGCTGGAGATGGGGCAAGAAAAAACATGTGGAGGAGGTGCTCGGACGCTACAACATGGAGGAGTGCAACATCCCCATCGGCACGCCTATGACAACGACATGTGAGCTAAGCTCGAGTATGGGCTCGAGCACGAAGGACGAAAAAGAGGAGATGGCTGGAGTACCATACCAGTCTGCAGTTGGCAGCATAATGTATGCCATGGTGGCAATGCGACCTGATCTTGCCTTTTCTGAGGGACAAGTGAGCCGCTATGTTGCTGATCCGAGGCTGCTACATTGGCAAGCAGTCAAGAGAATTCTCCGCTACTTGAAGGCGATGACACATTCGCGACTTGTGTTTGGAGGAGGAGCCTAGACTAACTCCCTTGAGTTGGTTGGCTACACTGACGCTGACTGGGCAGGTGATGTTGATGACCGCAAGTCAACATAAGGCTATGTTTTTGTGCTTGGTGGTGCAGCGGTGTCTTGGGCGAGCCGGAAGTAAGACTGTGTGGCGCTATCCAACACTGAGACGGAGTATATTGCGCTCGCGGAAGCCGCAAAGGAGGCGCTATGGCTGCAGCGATTACTCAAGGAGTTTGGGGTGCCGCAGAAGAAGTCGACGGTACTCAACGTTGACAACATGAGTGCCATCAGCCTGACCAAGAACCCTGTGCTACACCGGAGGACCAAGCACATAGAGATCCAGCATCACTTTGCACGAGACCTCGTTGCAAAGGGTGATGTAGTGCTTGTGCACTGCGGCACTAAGCACATGCTTGCTGATGCCATGACAAAGGTGCAACCCAAGGACAGGCATGATGCTGCTTGCATGGAGCTTGGGCTTTCTCAAGCCGCTTGAGTTGCATGTTCAGAATGAAAAACTGCCATGGGTGATGCGCAAGGGGGAGATTGTTAGAGAGATGCTCCTCACCATGGCAGGAGTGACTCCAAAAAGGAACACCACAAAGAGAAACCTTAGTGGCTTAGTGGTTAATGGTGTCCACCTCTACAGGCAGGGTCCTGGGTTAAAGTCCCACAAGATGAATTTCTGCCCTGCATCAAGGGAGGTGAAAAATAGATGCCAAGAAGCTAGCTCAAACTCTAGAATTCCTCCTTGAGTTTCTAGAAGGCCAGGTGAGGGTCCAGGAAGGTGGCACACCTTCTAGAAGGGGTGAGTTGTCCTACAACGCATCTAGAGGTGTCTTTGTCTTCTAGATACCTTCCCTCCTACTAGAAGCAAGCTGAGGAATCTAGGAAGGGGCAAAAACGTCTAGAGGAAGGAAGGGATGCCTTCCTAGGTGGGAAAAGGACAACCTACCAAGGGCCACTCTAGAAGCCATAGAATCTGCTAGGAAGCTCCAAATCTGGCATGCTTTGGTGTTCTGAAAAGCTTAGATCAGTGGCTATAAAATTCCACTGCTTGTGGGCCTTGATCAAGTGCTCATTCCCAGTCAATTGAGGCCGAAACTATTGCCTCACTCTCTAACCAGGTTTTGGCCATCCTTGGAACCAGTTGCCTCCACAGTTTTAGTCTCTCCAAAAACATTTGGTGGTGTGAACCGGCCACTGCTAGGGACCCTCCAGGGTGCACACTAAGCCTCAGGCCAACAGCAGCTGGATGAGATGCTTGGTCAGGGACTTTTCAGACCCTCCATGTCACCAAACGTGGCATCTGCACTTTTTGTGAAGAAGAAACTGGAGAGATGTGGATGTGCATGGACTGTTGAGATTTGAAAGGCATCACTATTAGGAACTGCTACCCTCTTTTGTGAGTTATAAAAACTTTTCATTAACTTCACATGGCCCAAAACTTCACCAAAATTGACGTACGCAACAGCTATCATTAGATCCATGTATCTGATAAGGGCATAGAGAAGAAAGCATTCCGTACTACATACAAGAAGACTGATTTCACGGTCATGCCATTCGGAATTACAAACGCCCCCAAAACATTTGTGGTGACGATGAAGAGCATTCTTTTTCCATACCTTGACGACATTGTCATTGTGTATCTCATCGACATCCTAGTGTACTGCCGCACCCTACAGGAACACTATGGATACCTTCAAAAGGTGCTGGACATTATCGAAAGATGGAAACTCTTTGGAAAACCATTGGGAAATGACTTTGGTCACCGTTTCATCAAGTTTTTGGGCCACATAATTGGTGGTGGATGTATCACCATGGTTTCCAAAAAAGTGAGAACAATCACTGACTGGGCGCCGCCAGCCAATTTTTGGGATATTCAAGTATTTTGATGCTTCTGCAACCACTTCCATTATTTTGTGAAGGATTCGGGCCGGTCATCAGCGCTTTTCTCTGATCTCACTCATAAAACCGCGGAGTGGAATTGGAGATACAGCAAACAAGAAGTGTTCAACTGTTTGAGAAATGCTCTGACCTCTGCACCAGCCTTACAATTAGCAGATCTGATAATGGACTATGTCATGGCCACCATTTTGTCTGATAGAGCAACTGGAGCAGTTCTCCTCCTAGACAAAAACAATGGAGAACAACTGATCAGATACATGCCGCAAAAACTACGCAGACAGGAATCAACTATGTGGTGTATGAAAAAGAGGTGCTTGTAGTCATACACACATTCAAAATGTGGTGGTGCTTCTTGGAATTCCGGCGATGCATCATCTGTACTGACCACTGCACATTGAAACATCTCAAGCCAAATGTAAACCATTGACAAACTCAATTGATGGTGTTCCTCGAATCCAACTTTGACTAAGAAATCAACTACTGACCTGGAAAAAATGTTGTTGTGGATGCTCTGAGTCGGGGGCCAGAGATGATGGCCGAAATTGGCAAGCTACTTGTCGAATGAGAACATACCTTGCAAGGCTGTTCTCAAATGATTACAAGGATATTGGCGGATAGGGAAAAGCCAAATTCTGGTTTGATGATTTCTACTAGCGATGAACATTCACTTGCCAGGTTGTGCACCACCAAATGAGGAGGTAAGGTGCATGATTTTAGAGGAGTATCAAGACACCGGTCCAGTTCAATACTTTGGCAAGGACAAGATGCTCAAGAAGCTGACAAAGTTTTCATGTTGGGATAAAATGCAGAATGATGTAGTAGCCTTCTATAAGTCATGCCACATCATGCAACCGATGTGGTATCCCACCTGTCAGAGGCAAAAATCTGGCCGCACGAGGCTACCATGAGCACTGCAACCTCTCCCTCTTCCGTTGGAGCCGTCGATCGACATCAGGATGGACTTTGTAACGGGATTACCTGCCATTCCAAGGGACTACTACGTCATCCTTATGGTGGTGGAAAGATTTTAAAAAAACACTTCATCCCGACAAGGACCATTTTCACCGCGGAAAAAAAAGATACGGGTGTTTCTCAACTAGATCTTCCGGCGGTATGTCGTGCCACATACCATCGTCAGCGATCAAGATTGCTGTTTTAGTAGCCGTTTTTGGCACTAACAGATGACAGGTTATGGCAGCGGGATCCAGCTATTAATGTCGTCCCATCCTCAAAACAGCGCGAAAGCGGAGCAAACAAGTTAGATGCTTAAGAAACGTTCGCACGTGCACATTATGCAAGCAACACGGAATAGATTGGACACCTAAACTGCCAATTGCAAAACTCACACATAACTCTGCAATTTCCACCGCAACAGGTAAAATTCTATTTGAAGTGGTATACGGCAAATTTCCGTCACACCAGAAGGAATTCAAAGCCAAAGCAACAATCCCACTGTCAACATCCACTGAAAGAAATTCTCTAGCATTTAGGAGGAAACACGACAAAATCTCATGAAGTCAGAACAAGAATCAAGCAGCAGATTGACATTGCAGCGATGAAAAATTCAGCACTGAAAATCACATCCTGATTTCCTCAGTGAACATCAAACTCCAAGGAAAGGACTTTGCAAAGCTCAAACCCATGTGGTTGGAACAGTTTTAGATTAAAAAAATAGAAATCCATTTCGTTTCTCGGCTTTGCCTGCCTGACAGCATGACGATCCACCCTGTCTTCTACATCAGCAAGCTTAAGTACTATCGGCATCCCAGCAAGAACCTCTCCAGTGAGAACCTCCTTTCCAAATGAACAAGGATACAAAGTAAGTAGTCAAGGACATCCTCAGACATTGACGCTATGGAAAACGACAAAGTATCTGGTCAAGTTTTGTGGCTATGATTGTATGCCAAACAGCTAGGAGCCCTTTGACAACCTGTGAGACATCAATCACCTGATTGACGGCTACTACAGCCATCACCAGCCAAAGTTTTCTTGCACGCCTTGATGTCGTGGCTAAAATGGAAGGGGGGGATTTTTATGTCCCTGATGTACACGAGCCCCTAAATTCTGCGTGTGGGTATTTCTGTCCTTACACTCGTGGCCCATTGTGCATCCACCTCCGCAGTTTTATGCCATGCAGTCAAAGAGATTTTTGGCCACCTGTCTTGACCTCCGGTGTTCCTCTCTTGTACGTTCTCACAACTTTGACTACTTTTTAGACTGGTCAAAAAACATGTCATGAACCGTATCAATGTTTTGATATTGTTCAGTAAACTTCTCAACTACGGCGGACATTTGTAAAACAATGCCACCATATTCTCAAAGCCCCCAACTTCTGGGTAGATCTTGTTAAAGCAACCACTCGCGGTATGACCTTGCATGCCTCACTCGCCTTGAGCGCCAAGGACATGACATATGCCTTATTGTGACTCTCATCATTGCATGCATGCGTTTGAATTATTTGACTCTTGTTATCCAATTGTATATCATCCATTTATCAGTTCCTAGAAATGTCTAATGCTACGCACCTCATCCCTGTGAAACACCCATTTTCTGCTCATAACACTTTCAACGCAGGAAGAGTTTGGTCTCCCAAACTCACTCACACCTACAAAACAAAATTTTGGTCAAAGTCAAAAGTCCCCGGATATCCAATGACAATGTTTGGATTAAACAGTAGATGGTATCTTTTCTCATGTTGACTATGGCTTCGTGCAAAAATGCCCTTATTTCTATAATTTGGAAGTGGGAATCTGACAATCGTCTGTTGTTGTTACGTCCCTTGAGGGAATGAGAGAACTCTCCTAATGAAAACTTGTGTGAGAGATTCCAATGTAGTGAACAACGTAACAAACAAAGCTTGAATTGGTGGAGAGATAGCAAAGATATGCATAGATGAATAGAAGTAGTAAACAAAATACAAGTTTTTGAGGATGTAGTTGTAATCCACATGCATGTGTCAAAAAGCACAAGTCCAACCAAATCGGTGGAAAGTAGACCAACCCAGCTGCAAGCTTCAAAACAGCAGCTGGATGTATTTGATAGACGCACGGGCTCCTCAATTGTCCGAATAACAAACAAAAAGAAGCACCTAGTGTAGAAGAAACTACTCTACGCATCTGGATCATGAAAAAGCAAGGATAGTGCCACTGAGAGAATGGCCGTCAGGAGGTAGTCACCAACAAAATTCCAGAGAGCAGGTGAGGATATGCCTTGTGAGGCTTATGCTGTCAAAGTAGTTGTTGAGGATTCACGCCATCCCTGAGAGCCGTGGCAACAAGTTCATGGATCACTGTGACTTAAACTCCAAAACTCCTCCATAATCCGTAGGTGCTAGTCACCGGAAGCGAGCATGGATCACAGAGTGACAACAATGAGAACATATGGCAAGGGGCACAAGACAGGGCCACACAAAACTGTGGACCAAGAGAGAAAGGAGCAAAATGGAGACAAAGTAACATGTCAGCAATAGCACACACAAGAATTCCAGTATTGTGAACCGCAAAACTGAACTTGCCAGTGCACAACGCCTTCGTGAGAAGGTCTGCAGGATGCTGCCACGTGTCAATGTTAATGACACTGACATCACCACATGAACTATGCTCATGAATAAAATGACGCTCAATGTTGATGTGCTTTGTGCATTTGTGACACATGCCATCATGCTCTAGTATGTGGCATGTGCTTTAATTTTCAAAGTGGATGACAATGCAGTGGATGGGTTAGCGCAGTTGCTGTATGAGGTGGCAAAACCAGATGCTCTCACAAAACCCAGCCTCCAACGGGACATGCTTAGCATCAGTTGAGTTCCACGCTACGTAATCCTGCTTGCCACTCTTCCACGAGATAGCTGTGCCTCTGAAAAGGATGATGTAGCCGGACCTGCTACATCTGCATCTGCACATATTGTGATCCCAAGGAACATCAGAGAGCTAATGACTCAGAGGTACGCCATGACATCGAAAAGCTCCCCCACATGAGCTGGGTCTGCTAATGTGAGAAGCCTCTGCCTAGCAAGAGTCAAAGGCATGGATGCAAAGGAGCATGTGGCCAACATTTCAGAAAAATTGCTCCCCCGATGTTTGGACATAACCAGCTTGATGCACATGTAGTGTGTGATACTGGCGACCACACTCAATCTCCAATCTCAAGAAGACACAAGGTGGGCCAATATCCTTCATTTTGTACACAGACTAGAGAAGATCCTGCATGATCTGGACAACCTGAGGATCAGGGGATGCAACAAAGAGGTCATCTACATAGACTAAGACACCGACAAATGGTGCAAAGGAAGCAATCACAAATAGAGCTGGGTTGACTGTGCTGTGGTGATAACCTCCTTGCTCCAAGGTAGTGGAGATCTCAAGGTTTGAGCAACGTGGATATTGTTTCAGGCCATAAAAGGCCTTTTGGAGGTGCCAGAATCTGTTTGTGCCATACTCAAACCCTAAAGGTAGGATGAGATGGATCTCTTCCTTGAGATTGCCATACAGAAAAGACATTGTTCACGTCCATCTGGTGGAGCTCCCAATCATTCAAAGCCGCTTGACTCAACAAGGCCCTTGCTGTGGTGTACTTGCTGAAAGGTGTACAGGTGGCTTCAAATTCCACACCATGCACTTGCAAGAATCCCTTGGCTGTGAAACGGGCCTTGTACCGTTCCACAGAACCGTTGGGCCCCTCTTTCCTTCAAAACACCCGACAAGTTAAGATGGCCGTATGACAAGGTGGGAGCTTCACCTTCTCATAGATCCAATGCTCCTCAATTGCAGCAAGCTCATTACGCATAGCCTGCTCCTAGATTGTTTTAACTGCAACGGAGCGGCTTTGTTGCACAATGGTCGGTTCAGGTACATGTTCCGTGGTTCCACTCAATACAAGTGCGGTGGCAACTGAGGGATGTGGCAGAGGCTAAGTAGAATGAGCTACCGTTGTGGCTCAGTGGAACACATCAGTGACGAGAGAATATCCAAGCACGGTGTTTGGCTACACCACAGCTGCCGCCAAGCCAAGAGCGTCAAGACCAAGCAGGATGTGTGGGGTCATCGACACCACTGTGAACAGGATGGGCTGACTGCAGAGGCCTTGAGGGGCCAGCCGAGGCAGTAGAACTGGCAGAAGATGCATAGTGAGGTGTAAACTGCAAGGGTTTTAGACAACCACCAGGCGCGCAAATGAACTGCAACAAGATAGGGGGCTGGGAGGGTGCAACTGGGTCTACTTGAGATGGAACCACAACCAGTGACACATGTAGTGGTGCTAGAATCAAGAGCAATGTTGTTGACATGGTGTGCCCCTTGCCATGAGTGCCGTTGATCGAACTCCCTGGTTCGACCACTGAGGAGTGGTGGAACACCTGATCTAACTTTAGATTTGGATTCCTTGGATTTTTCCATGCAGGATCGAGCTTTGAATCGCTCAATTTGAGTGAGTATTCAGAAAGTTAGCCTAGCCCGAAAAACGGGTGTTGGGTGGGTGGAATCTGGTACCCGCCATGGGTGGCGGGATATTCCACCGCCAGGGATCCGAGTTCATTCCTAATGGCCTCCAAATGCACCAGGAGCATGAATGAGGTGACCATAAGGACCTCCTTGACCAGGATGAACTTCTTGTTGACTTCTGGGCGAAGAAAGGCGCTTCTACGGGTCATCGTCGAAGCGCCTCCCGTTGCCTAGAGTGCAAGGCCAGGTGGGCGGCTCCACCAAGGGTTACTTCGACGGCCGTAGCAGGGGCTCTACTGCTCCATTTTGGGCGTGCTTGGATGCGTTGGAAAGCTTAGATCACAGGCTATAAGGATCTGATGTAATCTCACTATGCTAAGTAACAAAAACGTGTTTCGATTCAGAACTACTGAATGCGACGTGTTCTGCCCACTCCTATCCGTGATCCTTGTGCTCCACACTCTTCACGATTGGTGTCCATTGGCTGCCCAAACCTTGGTAGCGTGAACCACTGAGAGCTAGGCATCCTTGAGGGTGCCTCCACACCCACTAGAGCCAAAAAATGTGACAGGAGAAGACATAGGTGATGAAGATGCGGATACGTTGAGAGATGAAGCACATGACATAGGTGTCAATGCGGATGCAATAGGAGGCAAGACAGGTGATGATGTACATGTGGCAATAGATGATGTTGGCAATTTCATAGATGTGACAAGAGATGCTGCAAATGACGATGCAGATTGGGTAGGAGATGATGAAGGCAATGATGTAGATGCGACAAGAGATGAAGTAGGTGATGATGCTGATGGGGTAGGAGATGAAGCAGGCAACGGCATGGCTAGGAAATATGGAGTGCAACCACTATTGTGGGGCACACCGCAGACGGATGAGTGATGTAGATTACCTTGTGCATAATTCAGGCAGTCAGTAGTCCATAACGCAGGGAATGTGCTAGGGTCAAGGTCAGTGGCAGGCTATGATGGAGAGGCTATGGATAACAGCTGTATGCACGTGACACAGGCGGTGATGGAGCAAACGTGCATGTGCAAGGGAAACAAAAGGAGAAACATACACATGCAATGTGGTTATGGCAATGGACAATGGTGCAATCAAGGGTACACGATAAAACTTGTCACAACGCAGACCACATCAAACCGGACGATTAGAAGGCACAGTGCCAGTGTTGCGAGAGAAAGTGTAGTCCATGCCCTGATAATCCAAGGCAATGACAAGCAACAAGCTGACGTAAAGAGCAGGCACAAAGAGAAAATCGTGCAAGAAGACATCAATTGATGGAAAAACCCCATGGACTGGCAACATTTGGCCAGAGTCAGTGCGGAAGGGCCACACGTCACCAACATGACCCAACGTGTCAAACACAACACGTCACGAGGTTATGTGAGGAGTGACCCCAGAGTCAATGATCCGGAAACCACTAGACACACAAGATGGGGCAGTCACATAACACTTGGAGATACTACAAACAAGTCCAGGAGAGTGCTCAGCACATCCAAAAGTCATAGCAAGGAGACAAAGCAGGGTAAGCAACTACCAAAGCTCAATCCAATCCACTGCCAGTGAGGCCCCACGAGGCGATGCACCC
The DNA here is from genome assembly GCA_023375785.1 of Penium margaritaceum. Classification (NCBI taxonomy): domain Eukaryota; kingdom Viridiplantae; phylum Streptophyta; class Zygnematophyceae; order Desmidiales; family Peniaceae; genus Penium; species Penium margaritaceum. The sequence goes on along the minus strand of SZWC01002472.1, from coordinate 138,684 downwards.
TGAGGACTCTGTCCAATGAACAATGGTGAACTTGAAACTCGTCCACCAAATGCATACCAGAGGAGAAATTGGGAGGCCAATTTTGGGGAAGGATAGTGAAAGCTGGAGCAGGCGTACCCAAACCATGTCACGATGCGGCAGGAGATGCTGAGGGACCAGAGGGGACAGATGGAGCAGATGACAGATGAAGACCCTCACCCCGGATCTCCCCTCACAACTCTTGAGAGCCTCCACCCTCACAGCTCTTGAGAGCTCCCTCCAGAGCCACACCTTGTGCAAATATATGTCGTGGTCCCCCCTTACAGACCCGAGATCCCTACTTTTGAGTCTCTATCCACTTGCACCTCCTTACTCCTCTCCTCCATCTACCCTCTCTCCCCCGCCACCACTGTCCTATTTTCTGAAATGTCAGGATTCTCACAGCAATGATAGCCACCCACCACAGGACTTGACAATGACAGTGATATCTCAATGCATACCTCTTTAGTCTTGTCAGCTTTTGGCCTCACGGCTTGCCTGCTGGTAGTGTGTCATTTTTTTCCCATGGAATTCACTGCTTCCTCATTATGTAACTCATCAGGAAACGTGATGCACGTACTTTGCAAGCACACTTAGTTTTGGATTTGAGGCAGTCAAAAGGGAGAAAAAAATCAAGTTTTATTTCATGAGTAGAGGTTTAAAGCTTGATTTACTGTTTGGCCTCTATTGTCTTCACTGAGATGTTCCATCCTGGACAGAAAACTTTGATTCTAGATGGGGATTGGTGAGCTGCATTCATAAGGTGGAAATCTGCATGATTGGCCAAAAAACTGTGTTTTTTGTACCATGATGGAGAGTTTCAGCACTGTTGATTTGCACCTAAAAAATACTTTGGATGGTATGTCTTCTGTGATTCAATGCTGTTTAGGAAAAAAAAACGTCTTGAATACGCCGGATAACAATAGAAGGGGAGTGAAAATGTACCCAACAAGTTTGCATACTTTCTCAAACTATCTCAATATCTGTACACGGTAGTCTAATATCCAGGGACAGAGACTATGGAAGAATCATTACAAAGAAAAAAAGAATGTTTCTAGCTGGTTTTTAAAGAAGAGAGGATTTGTGAAAAAAAAGATCATCTTTGAAAGTAGTAACAAAAACATATCTTTTGCATGAGACCAAGGACATTTTTCAAGTTTGTTTTGGGTTGGAGCTACAGCCTTGCAACTCTAGATCAGGCCTCAAGAAGTTTTCCGACCTAAACATGGATTTCTCTTTCAACTCTATGTACTGTGCACTAAGATGAAATTGGTGACTGTTAAAAGTACCCCTGCCATGGACGTCGTTTGCCGTTTTCCTGGTTCGACCACTAGAGAGTGGTTGCAGATTTGGACTCCTTGGATTTTGCCATGCGATTTCATGCTTTCAGGTGCTCAATTTGGTTGAGAATTCAGAGAGTTAGCCCTACCCAAAGTTCGGGTGGTGCGGCGGGTGGAATCTGGTACCCGTCCGGGGTGACTGGATACTCCACCGCCGGTGGTCGATGTTCAGCTCCAACTGGCTTCATAGACCTCAAGGCCCTAGAGCAAATGACCAGGGAGGTCCCCTGGACCAGGCCGAGCCGCCCTTTGACTTGTCAATCAAAGACAGGCGCTTCGAGCCGTCATCGGCTCATGTCGGAGACGACTCGCGTCGGCGGCAGCCAAAGGCGGCTCCACCAAGGGTTTCTTGGATGGGCGTAGCAGGGACTTTACTGCTCCGTTTTGGGTGCACTTGGATGCATTGGAAAGCACAAATCACAGGCTATACAAATCAGATGTAATCTCACCAAAAAAACCAACCATTAATGATTCGTAGCCTTTCTCAGTTTCCACAATATGCATTCTTCCAGAATTATGCTCCCTTGGCATTCTGGTGACCCAAAGCACACACCTCCCTTGGAATTTTCTTTGCACTAAGTAGCCGTGGATACTTAGGTGGTTCAGGGCACACCAGGACAACATTCGTGACAAACGGTTATGGGCCCACAGCCCTGACCTGCCCACCAAGATGTTCACGGCTTCCGTAATACACGGGAGTGTCGCTCCTGGCGACATTGCCGTCGCATTTTGACACTGTCCATTGCAGAAGTTCAACAAGGCACAGAAGACAGTGTCCTCACGCATCCAAAAGTACGTGAGTGGCCCAGGCTTTGGGCTGTGGCAATGGATTTTTGAGATCTACCTCGTGCACAAGGGACTGCTGGAGCTTATGAAGGGCACGGAGGTTCAAGATGCAAGCGCAATGGACAAGGAGAAGACAGCCTTCGCGCGGAAGAACACGGAGGCGCTGATGCTCCTATTGCCGGCACTGCATGAATCTCAGCGGGGCTACACCCTGTTGAAATAGTGTGCACCTTGTCCACTGCCTAGCTGGCTAGCTACACATACAGACAAGGCATGCACTGCTCTATGGAGTATGTCCCCTTGGTCTGTTCTGAGATGGGCCAGGAATGCACTGCCCATAATGGGTATGTCCCCTGTGGCTCATCATAGGAACCATACCTTTTTGGCTTGGTTGATTAGGCACCGGAGTCTCAAACCAGAGGTCGCGGGTTCAAACCCCGCGACGGCCGCAATTTTCTTTGTGGCCAAAACTGGGACAGGAAGCTTCTAGGAAGCTTACTAGAGCCTGCCTTGAGGATGACACTTGGCGGTCTAAGGACGCGCCAAGTAGGAATGTAGGATGAGGTTGGCTCCAGTGGAGCCACTACAAGCAGAAGCTTTAGCAAAGCTCTGCAAGTATAAAAGCCTGTACCTTGCATGCATCCATTTACAGTTCTTGCCTTTGAGACTCCTCACAGAGTGTCCAACCAAAGGTAGACACTAAAGACCAACATGCGGACTTCGTGAGGTTGCAAACCAAACGAACCTAAAGTGTGGATCCCTCGTTTGAGGGTGATATGTTATCTTGGTTGCAATACCAAGAGCGGTTGGCGGCCTCCCATGTCGGGACCCGTTTTCTAGACCGTTGCTATCCGGCGCATTGACAAAGGGTTATGGGCCCACACTTCTGGTTCTAAGGCACGCTTCCAAGACCGACTAGCGCGTGGTCTTGCAGGGCGCACAGGTACAACAGGGACACGACCATCGGATGGCTCCATCTGCTCCATCGGCTCCATCGGCTTCTTCAGGTAGGGTGCGCGCACGTGGCGGACTAGGGGACAAGGAATCGCTCTGTCCATGTTGGACAAGGCCCTCGAGCCCCAACGGGATTAAGCTCTACCCCTTTTTAGAAGGTGGTACGACCCCGAGTCCGTTCTCTCACGACGGCACTATCGCCTTAGGCGATCATCGGCTGGAGGGGTATGCAACGGAACCAACTGCACCTTTGACAACGATCGCAGTCAGCAGCCTCATCAGCCTCATCGGCCTCAACATAGCAGAGTAGCAGCGAAGCAGAGAAGACGAGCAACCGCAAGAAATGGCGGATCCAACTCCAGCCCGCCTTGAGGCGGGTATGTCCAAATTCATGGGGACAGGTTTTCCCTTGTGGAAATGGCAGTTTGAGATTGTCATGAACGTGCGTGGCTACCTTGACATCCTAAAAGGGACCGTGATAGCACCAGCCGATGCGACCGTGACGACGCATGCGGCTGACCTTGCAGCATGGACGATGAAGAACAACATGGCTCTCGCCATTCTTGTGACGTCCATCAATGAGACTCAACACTCCCACATCACAGGATGCACGTTGGCTGCCGAGGCCTACGCAAAACTCGCACGCGTGCATCAATCGAATGCCCTAGCAAACCGACGCTTCATCTTCCAACGGTTGATGTCGATGAGGGTGAGCGAAGGAGAATCGATACCCGCATTTTTGCAGTCTTTCGACAATGTGCTGCAAGAGGTCCAGCAAATGGAATGGAATCTCGACTCCAACATGCGTGCCATGATCCTTCTAATGGCGCTGCCGGAAAGCTGGGGGTCCTTGATCACCGTATTTGGCGGTTGGAAGGAGGAAGATCTGACGTACGAGGCTGTCGCCGAACACGTCCGCAACGAGTCCATGCAACGCAGTGGCGCCGAGGCAAACATCCCAGCCTATGCCTCTTGCTTCGGTTGACAAAGTGCAAGCTCTCGCTCCAGTCAAGGCAACAGCGGAAGCGGTGGTGGTGGAGGGAAAGGCAATGGTGGCGGGAAGAGTTCCAAGAAGCCCGACAACTGTCACAACTGTGGCAAGGCTGGGCACTGGGCTAGGGACTGTCGTAGTCCCAAGAGAGAAGGCGGGAACAAAGGTGGAAAGGAGAAGAAGGAGCTCACCAACATGATGGCTAGGGGGCTGCCCATGAAGGGCGCAATGATCCTTAGGCCCGGGGCATTCGCCCTTGACTCGGGCACCAACCACCACTCATCAAAAGAGAAGGGTGGATTTGTCTCCATGGCCGAATCTGTCATGCGCATCAAGTGTGCAAACGGTGGCGTCGTCCAAGCCATGGGCGAAGGGGACAAGGTGATCACGTTCAACGTGAATGGTGCGGAGAAGGCAGTCAACCTTCAAAAGGTGGTGTACATGCCCTCCTTCGCAGCCAACTTGCTGTCCGTCTCACAAATCACCGACAACAACATGACAGTGGTGTTCACCAACAAGGAAGCGGTGGCCCTAAAAAACGAGGACATCCAGATTTTGTACACCAAAGACGACCTCATGCTTCAAGTTCCAAGAGTCGACGGCCTCTACGTGCTTCAAACCAAAGTCACCAAGGCGTCGGATGAGGGACTC
>SZWC01002472.1:95916-131727 GCA_023375785.1 Penium margaritaceum | reverse complement strand
AATGACCCGAGCATGTACGTGCGCGATGATGGGAGAGGGCTGATGCTGGTTGCGCTGTACGTGGATGATCTGATCATCTGCTCGTCTTCGGTCGAGCTGCTGGATGGGCTGAAGTCTGACCTCAGCAAAAGGTTCAAGATGAAGGACATGGGTCCTCTCGAGTACTACCTCGGGATTGCCATCCACCGCAACCGAGCAGCAGGCACCATCGAACTCAACCAAACCAAATACATTGGTGAGGTGCTGAAGCGCTACCACATGGAAGACTGCAAACCTGTCAGCACCCCAATGACGACCGACACAAAGCTGAAGGCCTCCATGTCGCCAAGCAACGAAGCAGAACAAAGGGAGATGCAAGACATCCCCTACCAGTCCGCCGTGGGTAGCATCATGTACGCCATGGTAGGGACTCGTCCGGACATCTGCTATGCTGTGGGACAAGTGAGCAGATTCGTGGCCAACCCTGGGCCACAGCATTGGCAGGCAGTCAAGCGCATCTTGCGCTACCTGCAGAAGACACGTCAAATGGGCCTCGTCCTTGGAGGCCAAGAAGGAACGGACCCCCTTCGTCTGAAATGCTACACCGACGCTGACTGGGGAGGAAATCTCGACGACAGGAAATCCACCTCTGGATACGTGTGTATCTTGAATGGCGCTGCCATCTCATGGGCCAGTAGGAAGCAGGATTGTGTTTCCGTGTCCACGGCTGAGGCAGAGTACGTTGCTTTGTCTGAGGTGTGCAAGGAGACTCAATGGCTCCGCAGCCTGCTTGGCGAAATGACAGTGCCACAGAAAGACGCCACGATCGTACACGTGGACAACATGAGCATCATCTCGATGGCTGAAGATGAGATCATCTCACGGCGAACGAAGCACATCGACATACGTTACCACTACTCACGTGACCTGGTCATGAAGAACGTTGTGGACTTGCAGCACTACGGAACAAAGAGAATGCTTGCTGACTGCATGACCAAGCCGCTGGACAGCGACTTGCATTATGCAGGCATTCATGGATTCGGCATGAGGAGTGCGGCAGAGGAAGGGTGAGCTCCAAGGCATTGATGGAGCCGAGCAAGGGACAGATGGACAGAGGTGCAAGGGAGAGATTTGTTGAAATAGTGTGCACCTTGTCCACTGCCTAGCTGGCTAGCTACACATACAGACAAGGCATGCACTGCTCTATGGAGTATGTCCCCTTGGTCTGTTCTGAGATGGGCCAAGAATGCACTGCCCATAATGGGTATGTCCCCTGTGGCTCATCATAGGAACCATACCTTTTTGGCTTGGTTGATTAGGCACCGGAGTCTCAAACCAGAGGTCGCGGGTTCAAACCCCGCGACGGCTGCAATTTTCTTTGTGGCCAAAACTGGGACAGGAAGCTTCTAGGAAGCTTACTAGAGCCTGCCTTGAGGATGACACTTGGCGGTCTAAGGACGCGCCAAGTAGGACTGTAGGATGAGGTTGGCTCCAGTGGAGCCACTACAAGCAGAAGCTTTAGCAAAGCTCTGCAAGTATAAAGCCTGTACCTTGCATGCATCCATTTACAGTTCTTGCCTTTGAGACTCCTCACAGAGTGTCCAATCAAAGGTAGACACTAAAGACCAACATGCGGACTTCGTGAGGTTGCAAACCAAACAAACCTAAAGTGTGGATCCCTCGTTCGAGGGTGATATTTTATCTTGGTTGCAATACCAAGAGCGGTTGGCGGCCTCCCATGTCGGGACCCGTTTTCTAGACCGTTGCTATCCGGCGCATTGACACACCCAAGGCTGCGACCTGGCAGCTCACGCGTGAAAGAAGCTATGCTCCATCCACCAATCAACATTCCTAGCCAACAAGATCTTCGCAATGAAGCGACTCTTGACGGTGAGGATCAAGGAGGGTGAGGACGTCATTTCTGCCATGCAACAGATTGAATCTCTTGCCCCACAATGCAATGATGTAGGGTGGAAGATTGACACAAAGATGCAGGCGATGGAACTCCTCATGGCCCTAGCCAACAGTTGGGGTCCTCTCATCACCGTGCTGGGAGGTTGGGAGGAGGATAAACTCACCTACAGCGCAGTCGCTGAGTACATCCGCAACGAGTTGCACCGTCAAAGCGGTGGCAAGACCTTGTCATTCTCATCTGCCCTGGTCACCAAAACACAAGGTGGTAGCAGCAGCGGCAAGCAAAGCGGTGGTAAGGACGGCGGCAAGAAGGGCACCAAGAAGGGTGCATGCCATAAATGTGGCAAGGAGGGCCAATGGGCCCAAGAGTGTCCAGAGGAGGCGTAGGCCGGAGGCAAATGCGCCAAAGGCAAGAGAGCACTGCTTAATGGCACAAAGAACCACGACCTGAAGGGTGCCAACCGGAGGTGCCTTGACTCAGGTGCGGAGGAGCATACCCAAGTCGAGAAGGTGGGGTTCATAAACTATACCGAGTGTGCCAAGTCCATGGTGACCGCCAACGACAACGTCGAACCTGCGGCCGGCCAAGGTGATGTGGACGTGGAGGTAGTGGTTGGTGGTAAAAAGGTGCAGCGTGTTTTCCAAAATGTGTGACATGTCCCCGGCCTGAGTGACATTTTGAGTGTGAGCCACTTGACGGACAGGGGCTATGAAGTATTTTTCCGCAGGAAAGGTGCAGTCGTGCGGATGGACGGCGACGGTGAGGTCGTGCTCAAAGCGAAGCATGAGGGAGGCCTCTACATCACTGAGACCAAGGTTATCCCCTCTGCAATAGACACAGCAGACCCTCCAGCAGGCGTTGTCAACCTCGCAAAAGGCGAGGGAGCAGACCTGCATCTGTGGCATTGGCGGCTGGGGCACTCGTCGCCTGCAGTCGTGCAAGAGATGGCAAAGTACGGCATGGTTCGCAGCCTCAACATCACCGGTGCAGCAGACGCAGCAGTAGATTCCACAGAGCACAAGTGCGAGCCTTGCATCGTGGGCAAGGTAAAGCGCAAGCCGTTTGAAGACGGACAACGACAGGCCAAGAACCTGCTTGAGGTCGTGCACACTAATGTGTGTCGACCGATCAAGATGCTGTCCAGTTGGGGCACGCGGTACTTTGTCACCTTCATCAACGATTGTAGCAGAAAACGCTACGTCTACTTCATGAAGAGGAAGAACGATGTGCTGGACCGGCTGAAGAAGTGTGTCGCAACAGTGGAGGGGCAAACTGGCCGCAAGGTCAGAGCGCTACGCAGTGACAATGGCGGGGAGTGTGTGGGCTGCGGAGGGTGGCTGAAGGAGCAGGGCATTGAGTGGCAAACAACCACTCCGTACACGCCACAATCTAATGGCATGGGAGAGCGTACGAACCAGACGCTACTCACCATGGCGCGGACGATGCTCGTGGATGCAAAGTTGCCATGGAGCCTGTGGGCCGAGGCCGTGACTACGGGGTGCTACATCACCAACGTCACCCCAACGGTAGTGCTGAAGGGGAAGGGCGGCTCGAAGACGCCGCAAGAGGCTTGGAGTGGACGCAAATCAAGCGTGGCGCACCTAAAGGCGTTCGGATGTAAGGCGCACACATTAGTGCAGGCCGCGCAAACAAAAGACTCCAAACTGGACCCGCGTGCAAAGGCGTACGTGTTTGTTGGGTACGAGAGTGCGCTCAAGGCGTACTGCCTCTTTGATCCACGAACACAGGACGACATCACAAGCCGCGACTTCACGTTTGATGAGAAGCAGAGCTCTTGCAGCAGCAACAACATTGATGCAACGCACTCTCCAAAGCTGGGGGAGTGGTTCCAACTCCTTGAGCGTGAGGAGGAGCCGGCGGCTGCAGAGGTCGATGACGAGTCCTCGGAGGATGATGGTGATGGAGCGCAGCAGGGCAACGCAGTAAGTGCAGGTTCCAATGGAGCACAGGACACATCAGCCAACGCGGGGGAGCCCGTGGCCGAGGACAACGTTGCAGCAGAGTAGCAGCAAGACCAGCAGCCAGTGTCGCCAAGGTCGCCGCGTCGCAGTCAGAGGCGGCGGAATGCGACGAAGCGGTATGACGTGAGCACGGGCCGCTGGGTTGGCATGGCGCGCTGCATGATGGCAGCCGCAATGGAGCCAACAACCGTGCAAGAGGCACTTGCACGGCCTGACGAGCAGCAGTGGGACAAAGCAATAAAATCTGAACTCGCGTCCCTTGTTGAGAACGGCACTTGGGAGTTGGTGGATTCGCTTGAGGGGGTGAGGGTGATCAGCTCCAAGTGGGTGTTCAAGGTGAAGCTCACCAAGGACAGCAAGGTGGAGAAGTATAAGGCACGGCTAGTGGCGACGGGGTACGCGCAGCGGAAAGGCGAACACTACGATGAGACGTTCGCTCCCGTTGCCAAGTTCACAAGAATCCGGACAATCCTCGCAGTGGCAGCCGCAAAGGATATGGAGATCCACCAAATGGATGTCAACACGGCATTCATGAATGGCATCATCGACAAGGAGATCTACCTTGAGGTGCCGGAGGGGGTGGATGCGCCGGAGGGCAAGGTGTGCAAGCTGCGGAAGCCCTTGTACGGGCTAATACAGGCGCCAAGGTGCTGGTACCAGCAGATGGATGGCTACATGGCGGAGCTTGGCTTCAAGCGCTATGAGTGAGACCACACCGTGAATGTGCGGCGCAGCAAGGGACTCCATCAGATTGTCGCACTCTACGTGGACAACCTGATCTTGTGTTCGTCAAATCTGGCGGCCCTGCAGCAGCTCAAGGAGCAGCTGAGCAGCAGATTCAAGATGACGCATATGGGGGAGCTGGAGAACTACCTCGGGGTAAGCATCACGCAGAACCGGAGGGCGCGCACGCTTGAGCTGGGGCAGGCCAAGTACGTGGCCGAGGTCTTGAAGCGGTACGGCATGGAGGACTGAAAACCAGTGGGCAGTCCGGTATCCACATGTTCTGAGCTGAGTGTGGCAATGGCGCCGCAAACTAAAGAGGAGAAGGAGGACATGGCAGAGGTGCCCTACCAATCTGTGGTGGGCAGCCTCATACATGCCATGGTGGCAACTCGGCCGGACCTGGCCTACGTGGTGGGACAGGTGAGCAGGTATGTGGCCAGCCTAGGGCCACTACACTAGACAGTGGTGAAGCGCATCCTTCGATACTTGCAGGCAATGCGGCATGCGTGCCTATAGTATGAAGGAAAGGGGAAGTCAGACCCCTTGCGGCTGGTTTGCTACTTTGACGCGGACTACGCTGGCAATTTAGACAAGAGGAAGTCCACTTTTGGATATGTATTCTTCCTCGTAGATGCAGCGGTCTCGTGGTGCAGCAGGAAGCAGGACTGCGTCGCCACCTCCACAGTGGAGGCGGAGTACATCGCTCTGGCCAAGGCGGTCAAGGAAGCAGTGTGGCTCCGCAGATTGCTAAGGGAGCTGGGCGCATCACAGCAGGAGCCTACGGTGGTTCAAGAGGACAACAGCAGCTCCATCTCGTTGACCAACAACCCGACACAACATAGGAGGACGAAGCACATCAACGTGCGGGACCACTATGCGCGCGACATGGTGGAGAAGGGACAGGTTGTGCTGCAGCATTGTAGCACAAAGCACATGCTCGCAGATTGCTTGACCAAGGAGCAGCCCCAGGATTGGCATGTCATCAGCCTTGCAGGGCTTGGGTTGACAAGCTGTGAAGGGCTTGAATGTGCAGACGCGGACGAGTGAGAGTGAGCATGAGGCATCCGTCATGGAAGGTGCACGGGGGAGATTGTTGAAAGTGCCCATGCCATGGACGCCGTTTGCCGTTTTCCTTGTTTGACTGCTAGAGAGTGGTTGGATGTCCAATCGGCTTACAAATGTGGAGGCCTTGGATTTTGCCAGGCAATTTCGAGCTTTCAGTTGCTCGATTTGGTTGAGAATTCAGAGAGTTAGCCCTACCCAAAGTTCGGGTGGTGCGGCGGGTGGAATCTGGTACCCGTCCGGGGTGACGGGATACTCCACCACCGGTGGTCCGTGTTCAGCTCCAACTGGCTTCATAGACCCCAAGGCCCTAGAAGAAATGACCAGGGAGATCCCCTGGACCAGGCCGAGCCGCCCTTTTACTTGTCAATCAAAGAAAGGCGCTTCGAGCAGTCGTCGGCTCATGTCGGAGACGACTCGCGTCGGCGGCAGCCAAAGGCGGCTCCACCAAGGGTTGCTTGGATGGGCGTAGCAGGGGCTACACTGCTCCGTTTTATGCGTGCTTGGATGTGTTGGAAATCTCAGATCACAGGCTATACAAATCTGATGTAATATCATAAAAAACAACCATTAATGACTCGCTGCATTTCTCAGTTTCCACAATCTGCATTCGGCCAGAATTATGCTCCCTTGGTATTGTGGTGACCTAAAGCACACACCTACCTTGGAAGCCTCTTTGCACCAAGTAGCCGTGGATTATTAGGTGATTCAGGGCATGCCAGGACAGCATTCCTGAAAGTGACTACTCCATGAAGTGGTTGTGTCTTTGGTGACAAGTCTCTGACCTGCGTGCTTGGCATGTATTCTTCCTCAAAATGTTGAAGTGATGAAGAGAGTAACCTTTTTCACACTTTGTTTGAAATTCAGTTGAAACAATATTGTCTGTTAGTAAAAAAACGTTTCCCACCATCTTCCACTGATTCACTTGCTCCACATTTCATCACATTCAATCACACGATTCATCCTACAGCAACGGACACCACGATTGCCTGTCTTTAATATCATTGTGTATCGTGTTGCTACAATGCTGTTCTTATTTGCTACTTGTCATTGTTTGTCAACACAGAAAATCTGTGTTGAGATTTCAAGCCTGTTAGCTCCAGATGGTGGATGATTCTGGTGCAAACGATGAGTATCTTTCTGATGGATCATTGTGAGGCCCAGTGCCAGCGGTCTCATATGAAAGAGTTGTGGGATCGGAGATGTGAGCTCGGAACTCATCTCTCTAGCCCAGAATCATCACTTGAATTCCATTTTTTATGGGTCATATGCCCCCAACATCTTGCCCTGGCATGTAGGTTGGTGGTTGGGGGCCTTGGAAGGCGAGGGAAAGTAGAGTTTATGGTAGAATTGTTTACTAGGGCATGTCTTGATTGTGTACTGTACGGCTATTTATCCATGCTGGCAACATGAACCACAATTCTTCTTCAACACAAGTTTTCCTGCGTGAATAAGAAATCTGTTTTCAGGATTCAATGATTTATCAAGTATTTTTTTAGGGTTGAAGCATCTGGTGAAAAATATTTGTTTCAGGATCACAAAACATAATTCATCTCAGGTGTGAAAGTACAAATCATAATCAGCCAAGTGTGAAAAAACTGTACGGCAACATCGGGGCTTAAAGTGCATCTGCATCTTCAGATTCATCATCAAATTCAACCCAGAAACTGTTGCTCAATATTTCATGGAAGATGTTGGTCTTGTCAACACTATGCCAATAATCAATTTGTTTTTACATGAAGTTTATCAGAAGTGATTTTGTACCACGAAGATATAGTATTGAACCTTTGTGTTATGTGATGGAGTCCTTGCTCATGTTTTTGGATACAGTTATATTGTAGCACCTCAAGATAGTGTGCATGTAGAAATAGCACACCCATGGAGACAAAAAGCACCCCATTGGCATAAAATTTCTAAGAAACTTCAGCTTCAAGGCTCATAACTCCACTAGAGTATTCCTTAGGAAACCCCTAAAATTCCTTTGGCAATCTTGAGAAAAAATCCTGGCTCATGTCCTCTCAAACTTGAATGAGAGAGATAAAACTTACAGTTTCTTACTGAATCTTTCCCACTCAACCATCAGCCAAACGGGACCCTGGTCACCCTTTAGCTGCCTTGTGATCCTTCTGCTGCTAATAGTCCTTCAAATGACTGCTGACTTTTTAGTTTCCTGTGGCCCTTCAGCTTCCTGGTGACTCTTCAGCTGCCCTCAGAAAATCATTTTGCCCTAGGTCGTCATGTAACCACCCAGTGAGTTCTGTAACTACAGTCAACCTCTGGGATTAGAGAACTTTAAGTGGTAAGTAAGAATACCTATGGGAACTGTGTCAAATTAGTCCTATACACCGTCAACTCTCAGAACAAGCTGCCTGCAACCAGGAATTCCATAGGTCACTCCAACCAGAAGACCTTGCATACGGCTCTTGTTGAAAAGACATTGCCCCTCGGCATGCCCTGATGCGACACCGGGAGGCGCCGACGAGCCGCCAGAGAGTGGAAAATCCTTCTACTTAGATCTAGCGGCTTGACAATTTCTTGGATCCTAAAATGGAGTATTGCCCTTCAAATGTTATGAGTTGCTGAATCTGGTGGAGGTTTTTTCACCAGAATCAGACAAGTATCAAGGGAGATATGAGTTTCCAAAGTTGGGGTGTGCGTGGCGGCTCTACGAGCCTGCTGCGACTCAACTTCCAGTGAATAATTGACCGAACCTAGTAACAAATGTCCATCTAGAGATTTTTCTCCTGAATGACTGCCGAGGAATCTGTTGAATAATCGCCGGATCCAGTAGTGCAGGTTGTTACTGAGGTACTTCGCCAAAATCCGAGCTCGGCGTCCGAACCTTAGAAGTATGTTATGTTATTAGGGGACTTGGTCAGAATTCTGACTGCAGACAGGTTTCAAACCTCATCACACCCTATCAGCAAGCTCGACCCAAACGTTGGGGAGGTGCATCAAAACAGTGCAAGGGGACCCCTTACATCATGTGCAATGGGATCTACGCCTTGGGAAAGGTATGTTTAATGTGAAGGAAGGAGCTATGACGTATGCGTACCATGGAGGCGTTAGGCGTTTCTGTGGTAGATGAGACCCGCGCTTTAGCAAGTGTAACTGGGGCTACACTTGGCCAAATCGTGCACAGTTTAGTGCATTATAGAGCTCATGACTAGCCCTAGAAATTGACTGATCATTTCTATGTACAAAACCTAATGCAAAATATTGTTATTCCCTTTGCATACTGACTGTCTCTAAAGTCGCGCTCACATAGCGTGAGGCGACCAGAAAGCTCACCCTCAGTCTCAGATTCGTCCAAAACAAAAGACGTGAACTACTAGATAAGATGAAACTAATGCTGGGACCATAATGCATAGATTTCTTGACAAAGGGTTATGGGCCCATGGGTCTGATTGTCTCCATCGTTCACGTCTTCCGTAGCGCATGGGATTGTCATCTTGGACGTCGCCGTGCAATTCTGAGAAGCTGCAAAAAACGACGAAGAAGGAGACACAGCCCATTCAGATTAATGCGCATGGCCCAGGCTTATGGATATGGAGGTAGCAGTTTGAGCTGCATCTTGTGCATAAGGGGCTGCTTGACATCATGTTGGGAAAGGAAGTGTTCGCAGAGGCAACTGGTGTGGATGTGGAGAATCAGGCCTTCAAAAAGAAGAACCAAGAGGCGCTCATACTTCTGGTGTCCGGGATAGCCGAGTCAAAATGGGGCTACTTCCAAGGTTGCAAGCCGGCAGCCAAAGCTTGGTAAAAAATCTTTGCCATCTACCAATCCAAGTCGCTTGCAAGAAAAATCTCCAGGATGAAGCGGCTCCTCATGGTGAGAAACAAGGAGGGAGATGATATCAACTCCGCCATGCAGCAGATTGAGTCGCTCGCCTTACAATGCAACGACGTGGGGTGGAAGATTGACACGCAGCTACAAGTGATCTTCCTCCTCATGGCCCTACCTTACAGTTGGGCCCCCCTCATCACCGTCCTCAAAGGATGGCCAGAGGACAAACTTACATATGGTGCGGTTGTAGAGTACATCCGCAACGAGGTGCATCGCCAGAGCTTTGGGGAGTCCTTGTCTTCCTCATCAGCCCTCGTCACCAAAATGCGTGGTGGTGGAAGCGGGGGTAAAGGAAGCGGCGGAAAGGGCGACGGTAAGAAGGGTGCCAAGAAAGGTGCATGCCGCAACTGTGGCAAGGAGGGCCATTGGGCAGGTGAGTGTCCGGAGGAGGCAAAAAGCCGTGAAAAAAATGCCAAAGGCAGGTCGCTCCTAGACGGCATTAAGAAACATTTCCTCAAGGAGGCCAACAGGCAATGCCTGGATTCCAGGGCCAAGGAGCATGCACAGGTTTAAAAGGTGGGGTTCTTCACCTACAATAATTCCTCCAAGTCAATGGTGGTTGTGAACGACAAAGTCGAGCCGGCGGCTGGCCAAGGTGACATGGAGCTGGAAGTCGTGGTTGGTTAGTAAGAAGGAGATGTGCACATTCCGTGATGTGCAGCACATCCCGGACCTGGCTAAATTTCTAAGTATCACCAGCTTAATGGATAAGGGGTATGATTTGCTCTTTCACAAGAAATGCGCAATGGTGCGCAATGATGGTGGCTACGAGTTTGTGCTCGAGGCAAAGCACGAGAGCAGTCTCTACATCATGGAGACCAAGGTGATCCCCGTGGCATCGGACGCAGCAGACTTGTAGGAGCGCGTCGTCAACATGGCCAAGGGAGGATGTGCGGATATGGAGCTTTGGCACTAATGGTTGGAGCATTCGGCGCCCACATTGGTTGAGGAGATGGCAAAGCGCAACATGATGCGCGGCCTTGTCATTGACGGTGCTGCAGATCGGTAGCAGATGCAATAGCGCACAAAATGTGCGAGCCTTGTGTTCTGGGCAAGGCACGACACAAACCACTCAATGAGAACGCGGCTCGCAGACTGGACGTGCTGGAGGTCGTGCACAGTAACGTGTGTGGACCATTCAAAATGCTTTCAAACAATGGCTTGAGATACTTTGTGACCTTCATTGATAAATGTTGTAGAAAGCTCTTTGTATACTTCATGAAAGGTGAGGTCCTGGAGCGGCTCAAGGAGTATATCATAGCGGTGGAGAGGTAGACTGGCCAGAAGGTCGAAGCGCTATATAGTGACAATGGCAGAGAGTACGTAGGCTGCAGCGGGTGTATGAAGCATCAGGACATCAAGTGGGAACCCAATATGCCATGCTAACCACAATCCAATGGAGTGGCAGAGCTGGCAAACCTGATGCTGCTAAATGTTGTGTGGACCATGCTTGTGGATGCGGGGTTGCACTGAGGGCCCCCAGGGAGTACCCTGAGAGCTGTGAGTGTAGCCACGCACCCAGTAACTGCCTCCCACCACCGGGTGAACAATTAAGTTCAGGAAAATGATCCATTTGATTTGTGTGGCATTAAATATGATGTGTACAGGAAGTTGTACACTACTACCAGGTATGATTCTCTTCATGAAATACTCAACGTAGGCCGAGAGAGTGCGACGGGAGCAGTGAGCGCAGCCAGGCATCTTGTGATTGCATCCCATCTTCTGCTGAGCAATTCATTATGGGGAAACGGTCCATTAGAATTGTGTGGCACAGAATTCGGCACGTAGAGGTAGTTGTAAACTACTGCCAGGTGTGATTATCCTGATGAAACACTCACTGGAGGCCTGGAGAATGCACCGGCAGCTGTGAGCGCAGCCGCGTATCCCGTGATCGCAACCCACCCGTTGTTGAACAATTCCCTATGGGCAAACGGTCAATCAAAACTTGCTTGGCGCAAAATGTGGCCCATGAGGCAGCTGTACAATACTGCCAGATGTGATTGTCGTGATGAAACACTCACCATAGGCTAAGAGAGTTTGCCAAAATTTGTGAGCAGAGCCGTGCATCCCGTGATTGCGGCTCAACCCCTATTGAGCAATTCCCTTTGGGAAAAAGGTCCATGAAATTTCTTGGCGTGAAATGCAGCCCATAGAGGCAGTTTTACACTACTGCATGGAGTGATTATTCCAATGAAACACTCACCGTAGGCCTAGAGAGTGTGCCAAGGACGTTTTGTGCAGCTACGTACCTCGTGATCGCGCCCCATCCCTGGTTGAACAATTTTGTTTGGTCTAACGGTCAATCCGAGTTGCTTGGCATGAAATGCAGTGCGCAGGGCCATTTATACGCTATTGTGAGTCATGATTATCCCGATGAAACAC
The DNA here is from genome assembly GCA_023375785.1 of Penium margaritaceum. Lineage (NCBI taxonomy): Eukaryota > Viridiplantae > Streptophyta > Zygnematophyceae > Desmidiales > Peniaceae > Penium > Penium margaritaceum. The sequence continues at coordinate 119,835 of SZWC01002472.1, read as the reverse complement.
TCACCGTAGGCCCAAAGAGAGCTCCGGGAGCTCTGAGCGCAACCACGCTCACTGAAATCTTGTTCCGACCCCAGGTGAACAATTCCAATGAGGCAAACGGTCCATCAGAATCACATGGCATAAAGAATGCGGTGTGTACAGGTAGTTGTAGACTACTACTAGGTGTAATTATTACGATGAAAAACTCACCGTAGGCCTAGAGAGTGTGTCAGGAGCTGTGAATGCAGACGCGTATCCCATGATCGTGTCCCACCCCGGCAGAACAATTTTGTTTGGGCACACAGTCCACCAGAACTGTGTGGCATCAAATGCGCCATGTAGAAGCAATTGTAAAAAACTTTGAGATGTGAGTATCCTGATGAAACACTCACAGTATGGCAAGAGAGTGCGCCGGGAGCCATGAGCCACGCTCCCTGTGGTTATGTCCCAACTTAGCTAAACAATTCTGTTTGGGCAAACGGTTCATCATAATGTTTTTGCATAAAATGTGGCACGAGAAGCAGTTCTAGACTACTGCCAGGACCTGTGAGCGCAACCACGCAGCCCGTGGTTATCACAATGAAAAATTCACCGTAGGCCCACAGAGTGTGCCAGGACCTGTGAGCGCAACCATGCACCCCGTGATCGCATCCCACCCCCAGCTAAACAATTCTGTTTGAGAAAAAAATTCCATCAGAATTGTGTGAAACAAAATGCAGCGAGAAGTGGTTTTTGCTCACTATTTCCAGGTGTGATTATCTCAACAAAACACTCACTGTAGGCCTAAATAGTGTGCCCGGAGCTTTAAGCGCAGCAACACACTATGTGATCGCATCCCACCCCTGGCTGAACAATGCCCTTTGGGCAACGGTCTTTCAAAACTATGTGGCGTAAAATGCATGACGTAGAGGCAGTCGTACACTAGTGCCAGGTGTGATTATCCCATAAAACACTCACAATAGGCCCAGGGAGTGCGGGGGGAGATGTGAGCGCATACATGCACCCCGTGATCACATCCCACCCCCCGGGCTGAACGATTATATTTGGGAAAACGGTTCATCAAGTTTTTGTGGCCCAAAATTCAGCACATAGAGGCAGCCGTACACTAATGCCAGGAGTGATTATCTTGATGAAACACTCACCATAGGCCCAGAGAGTGTGCCAGGAGCTGTAAGCGCAAGCACTGCAGGATTGCGTCCCATCCCCGGCTGAACAATTCTGTTTGAGTGACATGTTCATGAGATTTGTGTGCCATAAGATGCAGCGCATGGAGGAGGTTCTAAACTACTCCCATGTGTAATTTTCACAACGAAGCACTCACCGCAGGCCTGGAGCCTGCAACAAGAGGTGTGAGCACAGCAACGCACCCCGTGATCGCATCCCACCCCTAACTAAACAGTTCCACTTTTGCAAACCATCTATCACAATTGTATGGCATAAAATTTCAGGAATAGAGGCAATCATACACTAGTGCCAGGTATGATTAGCTGATGAAATACTCAAAGTAGGCCCAGAGAGTGTGCCAGGAGCATTGAGCGTAACCACGTATCGCATGATTGCGTCTCATCCCCGGTTGAATAATTCCGTTCAGGCAAATGGTCCATCAAATTTGTATGGTGTGAAATGTAATGCGTAGAGACATTTGTACACTACTCCCATGTGTGGTTATCCCAGTGAAACACTCACTATAGGCCCACAGAGTGCGCCGTGAGCTGTTAGTGCAGCCACACACCCCATGATCATGTCCCATCCCAAGTTGAACAATTTTGTTTGGCCAGAACTTCCATCAGAATTCTGTGCCGTAAAATGCAGTGCATAGGCCCAGAGATTGCGCCATAGCTAGGTGTGATGATCTGAATGTAACGCTCACCATAGGCCCAGAGAGTGCCCTGGGAGCTCTGAGTGCAGCCACGCATTGAGTGATTGCCTTCCACCCTATTAGCCTCCCCTGAGTCCATTAGAATTTTGTGGCATTGAGTTTGACGCGTAGAAGTAGTTGCACACTACTTCTAGGTGTAATCATCCCAATGAAACACTTACCGGAGCTCCAGAGAGTGCGTCGAGAGCTTTGAGCGCAGCCCTATATCAAGTGATCGCAGCCCACCCCTTGTTGAATAATTCCCTATGGTCACATGGTCAATCAAAATTCCTTGGAGTAAAATACGGTCCATAAGGCAGATGTGCAATACTGCCAGGTGTGATTTCGCGATGAAACACTCACCATAGGCCCAGAGATTGCGCCAGAAGCTATGAGCGCAGCCGCGTATCCCGGCTCAACCCCAGCTTAGCAATTCCCTTAGGGAAAAAGGTCCATAAAGATTGCTTGGCATGAAATGCGGCCCATAGAGCAAGTTTTACACTACTTCCTAGAGTGATTAACCCGATGAAACACTCACCCAGACGCCCACAGAGGGGCTCTAAGCCCAGCAATGCACCTCATGATTGCGTCCCACCCCTGGTTGAACAATTTTGTGAGGTCAAATGGTCAATCAGAATTGCTTGGCATGAAATGAAACACGTACAGGCATTTGTATGCCGTTGCCAGGTGTGAGTATCCCAATGAAACACTCATCGTAGGCCCAAAGAGAGCTCTAGGAGCTCTGAGCGCAACCACACACCCTGAAATTACGTCCTGACCCCGGTTGAACAGATCCAATGGGGCAAACGGTCCATCAGAAGTACATGGCATAAAGTGCGGCACGTAGAGGTAGTTGTAGATAACTACTAGGTGTGATTATTACAGTAAAACGCTCACCGTAGGCCTAGAGAGTGCTCCGGGAGCTGTGAGTGCAGCCACGCACCCTGTAATTGTGTCCCACCAACGGCTGAACAATTCTGTTTGGACATGCACTCCATCAGAACGGTGTGGCATCAAATAGGCCGCGTAGAGGCAATTGTACAATACTCTAGAATGTGGTTGTCCTGATGAAACATTCACCGTAGGACAAGAGAGTGCGCCGGGAGCTATGAGCGCAACCACACACCCCATGGTCATATCCCAACTTAGCTAAACAATTCCTTCTGGGAAAACGGTTAATCAGAAATTTGTGGAATAAAATGTGGCACAAGAAGAAGTCCTACACTACTGCCAAGTGTGGTTATCCTGATGAAAAATTCACCGTAGGCCCACAGAGTGCACCAGGACATGTGAGCGCAACCACGTACCCTGTGGTCGCATCCCACCCCTGGTTGAATAATTTTGTTTGAGAGAAAAGTCCACGGGAATTGTGTAGCATAAAATACAGCAAGTGGTGGTTGTTTTACACTATTTCCAGGTGTAGTTATCCCAGAAAAACTCACTGTAGGCCTAAATAATGTGCCGGGAGCTTTGAGCAGAGCCACACACTATGTGATTGCATCCCATCCCTAGCTGAAAAATTCCCTTCAAACAAGCAGTCTTTCAAAATTATGTGGCCAAAAATGTGGCATGTAAATGCAGTTGTACACTAGTTTCAGGTGTGATTATCCAAACAGAACACTCATCGTAGGCCCAGAGAGTTCATCAGGAGCTGTGAGCACAGCCACGCACTCCGTGATTGCGTCCCACCCCTGGCTAAACAATTCTGTTCAGGTGAACGATCCATCGGATTTGCGTAGCGCAAAATGCGATGCATAGAGGAAATCCCACACTAATTCCAGGTGTAGTTATCCCAATGAAACACTCACTGTAGGCCCACAAAATGTGCTGGGAGTTGTGAGTGCAGCCACGCATCCTGTGATTTTGTCCCACCTGCGGTTGAACAATTTTGTTTGCGCAAAAATTCCAATAAAACTGCATGGCATTACATGCGGCACGGAGAAGCGGTCCTACACTAGTTCCCGGTGTCATTATCTTGTTGAAATACTCATTTTAGTCCAAAAGAGTGTGCCAGGACCTATGAGCGCAGAACGCACACAGTTATGGCGTCCAAACCCCAGCTGAATAACTCGATTCGGGAAAACAGACCATCATAATTGTGTGGTGTAAAATGCAGCACGTACATGCAATCCTACTCTACTGCCACCTGTGACTTTCCTGATAAAAAAACTCATAGTTTGCTTAGAGAGTGCACTGGGAGCTGTGATGGCACGTACCCTATGATTGCGCCCCAAACCCGGCTGGACAATTTTGTTCAAACAAACCGTCAATCAGAATTGTGTAGCATAAAACACCGTGCGTAGAGGCAATTGTACACTACTACCAGGTGTGATTGTTTTCACAAAAACTCACCATAGGCCCAGAGAGTGCGCCAAGAGCTTTGAGCGCAGCTATGCATCATTCAATCACATCCAATGTCTGGTTGAACATTTTTGTTCAGACAAACGGTCCATCAAAGTTATTTGGCTTAAAACGTGGCACGTAAAGGCAGTCTTACACTGGTGTAATTATCATGACGAAAGAATCACCGTAGGTTCAGAGAGTGCGCTAGGAGTTGTGAGCGTAGCACCACACAGTGTCATTGCGTCCCACCCTTGGCTAAACTATTTTGTTTGGAAAAACAGTCCATCACAAATACTTGGCATAAAATGCAGCATGTATAGGTAGTTTTACTCTCTTGCCACATGTGATTGTCCCAATGAAACACTCAGCGTGGGCCCAGAGAGTGCGTCGGCAGCTGTGAGCGCAGCCAAGCATCCCGTGATCGCGTCCTATCGCACGCTGAACAATTTCATTTTGGCAAACATTCCATCAGAATTATGTGGCGTAAAATCTGGTGCGGAGAGGCAGTGGTACACTACTAACAGGTGTGATTAGCCCAATGAAACACTCACCTCAGGCCCAGGGAGTGCGTCGAGAGCTTTCAATGCAACCGTGCACCTCGTGATCTTGTCCTAACCTTGGCTGAATGCTTGAGTTTGGAAAAACGGTCCTTCAGATTTATGTGACGTAAAAAGTGCCATGTAGAGGCAGTTGTACACTATAGACAGGTATGATTACCCCAATGAAACACTCACAGCAGGCCCACAAAATGCTTCAGGAGCTGTGAGCGCAGCCACGCACCCCATGATCTCAACCCATCCCCCGCTGCATGATTCCATCTGGGCAAAGGTTCATCAGATTTGTGTGACGTGAAATGAGGCACGTAGAGGCAGTCCTACACTACTGCTAGGTGTAATGTTTCCAATGAAACACTCACCATAGGCCCATAGATGGCACCGGGAGCTGTGAGTACAGCCACGCTCCCCGAGATCATGTCCCAACCCAAACTGTTGTGTGTAAACAGTCCATCAGAATTTCATGGCGTGAAATGCGGCATGTAGAAGCTCTTGTATACTAATATCAGGTATGATTATCCAATGAAATACTCATTTCAGGCCCAAAGAGTTTGCCAGAAGCTATCAGCGTAGCCACGCACCCCGTGATCGCGTTCCATCCCCGGCTCAACAATTTTGTTTGGGCAAACGGTCCATCACAATTGTGTGGTGTAAAATGCAGCCCATAGAGGTAGTTGTATACTACTGCAATGTGTGATTATCCTGATGAGACACTAACCATAGGACCAGAAAGTCCGTTAGGAGTTTGGAGTGCAGCCACGCACTTCATGATTGCGTCCCCCCTTCCCCACGCTGAACTATTTTGTTCGGGAAAATGGCCCATCGGCACTGTGTCTCCCAAAATGGGGCATGTACAGACACTTGTAGACTATTGCCAGGCGTGATTATCCCAATGATGCACTCAACATCAGCCCAGAGAGTGCACAGGGAGCTCTGAGCCCAGCCACGCACCCTGTGGTTGAATCCCAACCTAGGCCAAACAATCTCGTTTGGTCAAACGTTCCATCAGTATTGCGTGGCATAGAATGTGGCACATAGAGGCAGTTTTACAATACTCCCAGGTGTAGTTATCCTGATGAAACACTCACTGTTGGCTCAGAGAGTGCGCCGGGAGCTGTGCTGCAGCCAGGCATCCCATGATCGCGTTCCACCCCCGGTTGAACCATTTTCTTTGGGCAAACGGTCCACCAAAATTGCGTGGTCTAAAATGCGGCACAAAGAGAAAACTTTACACTAGTGCTAGGTGTGATTATCCCGATGGAAGAATCATAGTAGGCCCAGAGAGTTCGCCGGGTTCTGTGAGCACAGCTATTCACTCCGTGATTCCATCCCACCCCTGGCTGAACAATTCCGTTTGGACAAATGGTCCATCCAATTTTCTTAGTGTAAAATGCAGCACATAGAGGCAGTCTTTCACTACTGCCAGGTGTGATTATCTTGATGAACCACTCATCGTAGGCCCACAGAGTACATCGGGAGCTCTCTGCGTAGCCGTGCATCTCGTGATCGCATCGCATCCCTGACTGAACAATTCCCTTTGGGAAAACGGTCCATCGGATTTGTGTGACATGAAATGCAGCACATAGAAGCATTTGTATAATACTTCCAGGCGTGATTTTCCCAATGAAAGACTCGCCGTAGGCCTTGAGTGTACGCCGGGAGCTGTGAGTGCAGCCACACACCTTCTCACCACATCCCACCCGTGGCTGAACAATTCCGTTTGGGCAAACAGTCCATCAGATTTGTGTGGCAAAAAATACATCGCTTAGAGGGATTTGTACACTACCAGAGGTGTGATTAGCCTGATGAAACACTCACTGTAGTCCTAAGGAGTACGCCATGAGGTGTGAGCGCAGCCACGCACCCCGTGATGCTGTCCCACCCCCTGCTGAACAATTCTTCTTGGGAAAACTGTCAATCAATGTTTTGTTGTGTAAAATGCGGTACGTAGAGGCAGCTGTACACTAGTGCCAGGTGTGATTATCTCCATGCAACACTCACTATAGACTGAAAGAGTGCGTCGGGAGTTGTGAGCAAATCCATGCATCCCATGATCGCATCCCACCTGCGGTTGACCAATTATGTTCAGGCAAACATTCTATCCGAATTTTGTGGCGTAAAATGTGGCGCGTAGAGGCAGTTGTACACTACTAACAGGTGTGATTATAGCGATGAAATTCTCACCGTAGGCCTAGAGAGTGGGCCGGGAGCTATGAGTATAGCCACGCACCTCATGATCGCGTCCCACACCTGACTGAACAATTCTTTTTGGACAAACGGTCCTTCTGAATTACGTGACGTAAAATGCAGCATGTGCAGGCAGTTGTACATTACTTGTAGGTGTGATTATCCAAATGAAACACTCACCATAGGCCTAGAGAGTGCGCCAGGAGCTGTGAGCACAGCCACGCACTCTGTGATCATGTCCCACCCCCAGTTGAACAATTCTGTTTGGATGAATGGTCCATCAGAATAGCATGGCATGAAATGGGGCACGTAGAAGGAGTAGTACACTGGTGAAATTTGCGATGATCCCAATGAAACACTCATTGTAGGGCCTGAGAGTGCACCGGCAGCTGTGAGTGCAGTCATGCACCCCATGATCGCATCCCACCCTTGGCTGAACAGTTCTGTTTGGGGAACCAGTCCATCAGTATTGCGTGGCGTAAAATGTGGCACGTAGAGGCAGTTGTACACTACTGTTAGGTGTGATTATCTAGATGAAACACTCACCATAGGCCTAGAGTGTACGCCGGGAGCTATGAGTGCAGCCACACACCCTGTGATCATATCCTACCCCCGGCTGAACAATTCATTTTGGGCAAAGGATCCATCGGAATTGTGTGGCTTAAAGTGCAACGCGTAGAGGTTGTGGCACCCTGCCGCCAGGTGTGATAATCCTGATTAAAAACTCACCGTATGCCCAGAAAGTGCGCCGGGAGCTTTGAGCGCTGCCACTCACTCCGTGATCGCGTCCCACCCCTGGTTGAACAGTCCCGTTTGGGCAAATGGTCCATCAGAATTGCGTGGCGTGAAATGCAGCACGTAGTGGCAGTCTTACACTACTGCCAGGAGTGATTATCCCGATGAAACACTCACATTTGGCCCAGAGAGTGCGACAGGAGCAATGATTTTTCAGTCCATCATTAGTGTTATGCAGACGTTGACAAAAAAAGTCCCTCAATTTCCCTTCCAGGTTTAACTTCCTTAAAACATTGCTTAATTTTTAGGGCTCAACTTCTCTGCCAGGTTCAACTCCCTTGTTCAAAATTGACAAAAACACCCCCCCCTCTCCCCAACTTACACCTGATTTATTTAATCCGGTGCAGTTCACCTTCCATCCTCAGTCCATGTTTGAAAGGCAAGTTTGAACAACCAAGTTTGTCCATTTGCATTGTTAAAATGTTTGTTGTCCCGTCATATTCAACAGGATTTGTCTCTCTTGTCGACAGAATAGGCATTAGCACCATATATGGAACATGATTTATCCTCTTTGTCCACAATGTAGACATTGATGAGTCGTATGCGACAGGCTTTCATTCATTGATCGATGTTATGTGCATTGTTCCGTCATATGAGCCAGGTTTATTCTTCTTTGTTGACAGAAATACCATACTCCAGTCCTATACTAGTGAAGTATCATGGACTGCAGTATCATGCTCTCCAAATACTAGTGAACCCAAACATGTGTGGTCAAAGCATGCACCAATTTAAAACTAGAGACTGAAATATTCTGTTCTGAATTCCAGGTGTGCCGTTCTTTGCTTTAAGATTGAAGGATTCAAAGGCCTGTGTTTTTTATGAAGCTTCTGACACATGGGCTCAGAATCCAGAGAAATCAATATGCCCTCACTGTACACCCAATGCCGGACGTTCCTACAAATGCTGCCCAGGTGCACCAGATCCACCTGGCCCCGGAATCCCTGCACCTAGTGCCATGTCCCTGCGACCCCTGCTGGATTTCTCCGTGCTTTTTGCAACATTGTGGATGAACATTGGGGACTGAATGAGGGAAATGTGGGCGGTGGTGATGCTGATGGTGGTGGTCATGGTGCTGGTGGAGATGGTGCTGGTGGTGGAGATGGTGCCGGTGGTGGTCATGGTGGAGGTGGTGACAGAGATCAAGGCAATCCAAGTGGAGAGGCAGGAAACCGTGGTGATGAGCCAGCTGAATGCTACCGCCGTCGCGATGACTTGAACTCTCAGCCATCGGTATGTGTTCACCTGAGCTAGACTGTATAGAACATCCCAATGTCGAAATCTACAATACAAAGTAGTATGAAAACTGTATTGGTTTGAACAAGGGATCGCTCATGGATGATTGCAGGTTTTTCAAGCCCCAAGAGTGAGGTTGTTCAATTCCACACAGAACTATGTATTTGAGAGGTGTCATTTGCAACCTCAACACAGAGCAAAGAACTATAATCCACCAGAAGCTGAGAGTTGTGAGAGTCTTCTCTCACGCTTTGAAGGGGAACTGTAGCTACCCCAGTTTGAGGGAACAGTTGTCCACATCAGAGAGTATGCTGCTGTCTTGCCTGACGTTAATCACAAAAAGAAAGCCGCATGGATAGCCTGTCTGCCAGTTTCAAGCCCCCCCCCCCCCGCCCCCCCCGGCCAGTTTTCTCCTCCTGTCACAACATGGACGAAGTGGGGTGGCGGAGTTGGTTGTTCTTGTGCATATGCAGGAAATAACTCCAAGTGCCTATGCAAGAATGCACTCCAAACGTTCACACACAGTGGGTGGAGAAACATCTGGTTCGACCTCCAACTGCAGTGTACCATGAACTCTTTCTTCTGGTATCTATGGTAATCTCTCAGAATGCTTATCCCACGTTTACATTGCTGGACACATCTTCTCAGAGTTGGGGTGCACGCGTTGTTCTGTGGGGTTTGTTGGAAGGTCAAGACCCTGGAAAGTTCTGTTGCTCCTATGATGGTGGGGTTGGGAAGTGTACCCGTCACTTGGAAATGCTCCAGGAGTACCATCAAGAGGCTGAGACTTGGTTTGCACCCAGAGAGGATGACTCACGCTGCCGCATGCAACGTGTTGAAAAAGTGGTGGTGGAGATTGATACCTGTTCAACTTGTGACCTGTCTGTGGGTCCTTGTCTCTCAGAAGAACATGTGAAGGCAAAGTGGACACTTTTCAAGTGGCCTCAGTTGAAGTCATTTCAGAATATCAATGTCCATGCAAGTCTACACCCGTCAAGAGATGGTCCTGCTGTGGAAGTTGTTGAAAAGGCAAAGAAGGCATTCAAAAAAGGGTTTGTCCTCCGAGCTCCAAAGCCAACAACAGAGCATTGCCCATGTGGACATCGGTGGACATGGAAACATTTATTGTCTTGATTTTTTTTACTTTCTTGTAAACTTCTAATTCTCCTTTACTTCGGTATGTTTGTTTCCTGTTTTCATTTCAATACAATACTTCTGGTGGAATGCTTCATCAATACCATGTTTTTGGAAGGCCTATCAAGCTACATGATGTGTACCATGGTTCAAAGCAGGTAAGCATGAGAGGGGGTCCATCCTGCTAGAATGCATGAATCTCGTCTAAACTTGATGATGTTGTTTATGGCATTGTGCAGGTTCCCATGCAACATTACCGGACTGCGCACTGCAAGTGCACTCTATTCGCTGAAGGGAACAATGATGGAACCTTCATTTTGACCACGTCAACATCATTGTACCGTGCTCTTTGTCTTGGAGTTCACGCGCAATCGTTCTTCCATTTTAGCAACACACGGAGCTTTCAAGTTCTGTGAGAAAGTGACAAAACTTCTGGAGTTCTCCTGTCGGTCAATGCTTCCAACATCGTTACAGGATTTTGTGGAACTGACTGTTGTGGAGGATCTTGGTACCTGCTGTTCAAAATGTGGTGTCTATCCCTCCAAGCTTGTATGTGATGGCACAGCTCTCATTAACAGAAATGGAGACACATCGGACCACAGATTGTACTCTCAACCACAGGCAGAAACATCGGCTCCGAGGTGGCGTGTTTCCACGCGCGTCATTGCAGATGGCCATGCACAAGTTTTGCTGGCCCATCTTGCTGTTCGCCGCTGCCAGTGGGACCAGTTTGTGCAGTCCGACATGGATTCTTTGCTGACAAAGCTCCGCGCGTGCGGGGCTAGTGGAATGGCTGATCTTTTTGAGGAGGCAAAAGTCTTGAAATTTGATACAGAACGAGTCAGTGTAAGTCCAAACTTATGAAACATATTTCTCTAAGTTAAAGTCTCTGTGTTAAAAGATACAACACAATTTTCTGAGTGAATGTCTGTTGTAAATTTCTACATAGTGAACAAAGACTTCAAGGAGTTGCTCTATACCTTGGGAAACTGACATACAGATTTGTGCCTTCTTGATGCTGCAGCTACCTCAGATTTGAGAACTCTCCTCACCGACCCTGTACGCATGGCGTTGTCGAGATGTCAGAAAATAGTGAATTTTATGCCAATTGTTGCAAAGGCCTTGGATTTCTACATGAGGGAAGTTTTTTTGGAGTACAAAACATCCATGACACCGGCTACATGGCTGGTTGCAAGGGATAAGCTGTCGCCACCACTCGTCCATACTCTGGAGAAGTTGCTTGACATCAATGAGGAAACACTGGTGCGTACTATGCTTTTGCAGAGTCATGAGTTTATGTTTCATAGCCTAGACGAAAGTAAACTTATGCATGCAGGTTTTCTTTGCAGACAACAGAGGTGACCTTCACTCCACCTGATGGAACAGTCGTCCCATCGGCTTGTTACCCACATTGGCCACAACAACGTGGAAGGCCACTCTACAACAACTTGGAGAGAGCAGATAGCCGAAGCACCCAGCGAGGAGATGATACCAAGTGTGCCGCTGATGATGACAAGAGTAAGCAAACAAAAGTGACTACAGGAATATTTTATGTGGTCTGTCCGCATCTGGTGATTTATGGGTTTCACGATATGGTCAACGGTGAATCTTCCAATGACATATTCACAAATCTGCTCACACGGCTTCATGCTGACCATCGACCACAATTTGTGTTTTATGACAACGCCTGTAAGTTGTACTCGTATGTTTTAGGGAGAGAGCCTGGCATGCTGTCTAGAACCAGGCTGCTCTATGACTTTGGGCACAGAGACGTGGCGAAGCACACTTGCTCTCCGGCATTCAGTCCAGACATCTACAGTTATCTCAAAGGTGAGAATACAATTGTGCACTACTATCTGTTTTTTCATTCATCTAAGGTTCTCTCTCTGTTTTCCAATCTAACCTGATCTAAGTGTACAAATGTGTACAGGCACAAACACATTAGCAAATGAACAGGTAAATCGTTTCATCTGGCATTTTCACTACTCAAAGTTTTACCTACACCATCTAGAACTTGATGGAGATGTGCAAAGCTGTGTTTGCCTACTGGAACTTCCACAAGAACAAGGAGTGTGTGCATGTGGAAGGCGGAAATAAGAACTCTTTAGATGATGTTTGCTTTAGCAATTACCTTTAAATCAGTGACACGTTCTCTGTTTTTCTTTCTCTTTGACGTTTTCCATGTTTTCCTTTCACTCTATGTTACCGTTGATTTTGCTCCTTTACATCTGTTCTAAGAAACATTTTACAACATAATGTTTGAGACATATCTAAGCACTTGTCCATACCAATCAAGTACCAATCAAGTTAAGTCATGAGCTGTGATATCTCTTTTGTCTTTTACCTAAATTCTAAGATAACAAGTGCCTTTTGATGTCAAATGGAAGAATGTATGTTGGAAATCAAGTGCACGCTCTACATTTGAAAGCCAGACTGCGTGCCATCCAGACAGGAAGACAGACACAAGTGCACACTGCAGAAGATTTTCCACTTCACATTTCCCTTTCACTTGTTATGTGCATCTGCACATGGGAAGTGAACGTAAGTCTTTACATTCGACCGTGCAGATGGAAGCTCATGTTATCTCAATAGTTAATAATTGAGTTTGTTCAGAGGTTACGAACCATCCATGTACACTTCTCAGTGTACCAAGCACAAAGTCTTTTATACATGGTTCTACATGAGACATTGTTTTCTGTTATCATTGTTTTATTCTCTCCAGAATATCATAATGAAATACTGCATACATTCGCAAAATTTATGGTTCTCCAGAATTTAAGTTCTAAATGCTTGACCTGAAAGCATAGGCATCCTAGACATCCCAGAAATTGGTACATTGATGTGATAACAATGTCCTGAGATACTACTGTTTGCACCCATCAGCACACAGCAACATCATCTCCCAGCCTATGCACAATTAGATCTCATATATCTGCCATATCTAATTGGCACTATGCTTTTTTCCCCTCTGAAATGGAAATGGCCACGTTTCAGAGCTGTCCCAACGGGATGATGGCTTTGAAACTCGACCCATACGCCAAGGCTGACTTTCTTCTAAGACTGTCTTCCATTTCAATCTCGATCGAGTTTGAACAGTCTTCATATGTTCAGAGGTTGTCACCTTCAACACCTTCGCCCCCTTGAACCCTTGATCTGGAAGTATATACGTCACTGGTCAGTTTTTGAACATTTGAATGTACCACCAAAAAAAGTTGATATTGAACAATGTACATACCCTGAGCATGTGATTCATCTTCATTCTCCTTGGCTGCAGGAACTCTGGGCTGGTTGAATAGACTTCCTGATCCCTGCTCCAACGACACTTGCTCCATAGTGTAAGGAGCTGCCATCCTTACGGTCTGACTTATGTTCTCCAATACGTTGACAAAGCTCTGAACAACACACAACCATTGCATCAGTCAAAACCAATCAATAGTGCTGCATCGCATGACAATATATGAGGCAGGAATGTATACCTGACACTGCTGGCTGTGGAAAAACCCCTCTTGAGGTGTCTTCTGTAAGAAGTATGCATAGCCAAAAACAATAAATTTGTTCATGTTTTTTTTTTAGATGCAGAACTCATTGAAAATGCACTCATTGGAGAACATACGTCCCGTGTCTCCAGTACACTTGCCCCTCACGACCACTCTTTCCAATCTGTTACAGAAGTTATTGCTCGATTCATGTAAACCTTTCAGGTAGTCTCTTTCCATGTGAAGAATGTCTTCCTTTTGCAGGATACTTTGTGGCGGGCTACCCCGGAAATGTGATGCAAGAGGCTCTCTGTAACCACCTCCTGCCATCATTCCAGCAAATGCTACGTCGGCTTGTCCACCTTTTTCCCTGGAGCTTGCCACAGCTGTCAGGTTATCAAACACTTCCTGCATTAACACACAACACTTCCACTGACTGCATCTTTCCAGTCGTCACATGGGGGAATAGAAACATCAATTTCAACTGATGGTACCAATTTGTACTGGTTGGCATTTGTCTGAGTGCAGTAGACGATTGCATCCAAGAGTGTTTGATCTACCTACTGCAAAGACTGAACAACGCTTGAACAATGTTGAGCAGAATCACCACCAGTTCCAGCTTCTTGCCCATACACAGATAGATCCTACTGCTGCTTCACGGCAAAAGACCACTCAAAAGCGTGGCTCAGGTGCAAAGAATTTATGAGTGTTAAACATGCCAAGGCGGATATACCATGGAAACTCAGGCAATGGGGAAAACATATCCGAGCAGGCGTTGGTACTCTAGGCAGCTGCAGTTTCAAAACTCCTCCACAAGTAATCCCAAGAGTTGCAGACACAGGATTGAAACAAGTTTGACTTCCGTATTCAATCGGAGGTGGTGCTGATCGTGAACCACACTATGCAATCTTTGTGGACTGGCCGGCTTCTGTTGGCTGACTTTGTTTCGCGGTCAGACCACATTCAGTGGACTGAGCAACCTTCGTTGACTGACCAACTTTTGCAGCCTTCACGTCTTGCATGGCCTCGAAAGCTTGCGTGACCTGTGTGACTTGCCACGACTGAGCAGGGGGTGGGAACTAGATGCCTTGCGAGAACCGAATGCGTGGAGACTCATCGAAGAACGCAGACTTGTCACAAACTGGGGTGCAGTTCCAATGTGGCCCAATGGGTCTTGAGTGCTCACGGCTATGTTTTATGCGGGTGGTTCTAAGTCTAAGCGTGAGCTTTCTAGTTTCCTTACGCTATGTTTCTGAGAGTGGAAGATAGTTGCGAGACAGTCACTTTTTGCGAAGGGAAGAACGCGATTTTGCATTTGTTTTTGAACATGGACACAATGTAATCATTTCTAGGGCTAGTCATGAGCTCTCCAATGCACCAAACCGTGCGCGATTCGGATCACCGTAGCTCCCGCTACGTCAGCCAAAGCGCAGCACCCCAAATTAGCCGCTCAGTTGGCGGTGCGCACCACGTCGCCCGCTGTGGCGCCCTCACACATCAAGGACCTAACAAAACGCCATTCCATAGGCGGAGATGTCCCTACGTGTAGCGACGGTGCCCCATACGCCTTTGGGGTCTGTTTTGATGAGTTAATCATCGTGTTTGGTGATGGGTATTGATGTGGTTCAAAACCTGTTTGCAGACCTGCAGTTTGGATTTCGACTGTCTCCGAGGAACAAACTGTACTACTGAGTATCGGACTCTGAGCCAGGATTTGGGCTAAGTCCCTCAGTAACAGACTTCACTCCTGAAATCCGGCGGATCATCCACCGGACGCCTCGACAGCTCTTCCGGAGCAAAATCCCCAGATGGCATTTAGTTACTCGTTCCGGTCAATTATTCACCGGAAGTCGAACCACGGCCGCCTCCCAGAGCCGCCGCGTACACCAAACTTTGGAAGCCCATATCTTCCTTGTTACTATTCCAATTCTGGTGAAAAAACTTCCAACGGATTCAGCAACTCGTTCACTTTCAGGGGCAATCCTCCATTTTAGGATCTGAGCAATCCTTGAGTCACCAGATCCAATGACAAGGAATTTCCTCTCTATGGCGGCTCGGGGGTGCCTCCCGTCACCGCACTTGGGCATGCAGAGGGGCAATCTTCAACAAGACTCATCGACTTGCGTACTCTGACCTGCATGTGTGGACTGACATGCTTGCGGGGACAGACCAGACTGTGGGGACCGACCTGGTCGCGGGAATTGGCTGCTCTGTGTGACTTGAATGACCTGCGGGAACTGACTAGACTATGGCAGCTGGCCGGACTTCGAGAGCTGGCCAGTCTGCAGAAGTTGGCCAGTCTACATGACCTGACCAGAATGTGCAACCTCATTAGACTGCGTGACCTGACCGGAAAGCGCATCATGGCCAAACTGCGTGACCTGGCCAGCCTGTGGGACCTGACCGCCCTGCGAGACCTGACCGGCCTACATGATGTGATCAGCCTGTGGGGCCTGGCCGGCCTGCAGGACCTGATCGGACTGCGGGACCTGACCGGACTGCGGTACCTGACCGGACTGTGGGACATGAGCAGACTACAGGACCTGACCAGACTATGTAGTTCGACTGGACTTCTCGAACAGACTGGACTGCGCAAACTGATCAGACTGTGGGAACTGACCAGACTGCGGGAATTGACCGGAGTTTGGGAACTAACCAGGCTGTAGGAACTGACCGGACTATGGGAACTGACCGGACTGCAGGAACTGGCCGCACTGTGGAAATTGACCGGATTGCGGGAACTGACCAGACTGTGGGAACCGTGCAGACAACGGGAACTGACCGGACTGGGGGAACTAAACGACTTGCGGGAACTAAGCGAACAATGGGAACTGACAAGACTGCGGGAACTGACCGGACTGCGGGAAATGACCAAATTTTAGGAACTGTCTTGACTGCGAAAACTGAGTGGACTGCGGGAACTGACCGGACTATGGAAATCGACCGGACTACAGGAGCTGACCAAGCTACGGGAACTGACCAGACTGCGGTATCTCACGAGGCATGGAGAACTGACAAAGACCATAAGCAACAGAGGTAGCAGGAGCAGCGACAGATGCAGGTGTGGTGGCGACACCAGTAGCAGCCACAGACAGAGAACGTTCTAGACCTCTGCCAGCTGTAGTATGTGGTACAGACCCGCTGCAACCATCTACGATGGACGCGCCTGGAACTTATAGGGTCGCGATAGCCTAGACGCGGGCTCCTCCTATGACTATGGTGACATGTTGCTTTGTATTGCGCACAAGTCTAGCAGCACAGCCGCACATAGGTTCGGTAGTACCAGGCCTTGATGATGTTGAGTCAACCGTTTCAGATCTCCTCTTCCTCGTCGGGGTAGGTGACTCTGGATCATCAAGTTTCTGCAAAAAGCACACAGATCTCATCATCATGTCTAAAAGTTCACTTTAACACTGCCAATTTCTGTTCAGATAGCGAATGATCTTACCGGCTGGTCCAGTGTGATCACAGTGAGTTCAATGTGCCGCTATGATACAAATCATACAGCGGCCTCTTGAACTTCTTCTCAGGGTCAGGGTGCTCAATCATCAGATCATTGATTTCATGTCTCTTTGCGGTAAGAGTTCTGAAGAATCATTACCACAACAGGCTACTAGAAAAATGCCTCGAAGTTAAGTGTTACACCATTTTTCCGATCACCATCACCCTTCTCCTTCTCACGCACAATCTTCTACTCAGCATGTGTTTGAAAAATGAGCCACAACATCAAAGGGCATGCTTGCTTGAACCTCTGCAGCTTTTGAAAGTCTTCTGATTGGAATTTCATTGCAAAGAACTCAGTTAATTTGTGAGGTTGTTTCCATGAATCCCGTCCGATTGCCATGTCGCATATGCCCATTTTTGCTAGCCATTCAGCTTTCGGCACAGTTATCACGTCTGTAGAATAGAAAGTTTGCAAGCGTGGTCTTAGGTCATATCAGACACATTCCTCTCCATGCGTGCAATGTGGAGATGTTTTCAGATTGTACCTTCTAAACTGCCGATGAAAGAGCGCCGGTGAAACAGCGTGGCAACATCTTGCAATGTGCCGACTGCTCTAGAAGCCATGAAAGCAGTGAGGGAAGGGCCCAAAGTCACTACTGGTGCACTGGTTTCTTCTGAAGTCCCGTCTGAACCTGCTGCAACCAAGGAAGATAGAACAATGACTTCCGGCTCCCTCAACCCCTTTCTACCTCATACGTAAGGGTGCAGCAAAACTAGTTTACGGTTCCGAGGGGAGAAGGGGGATTCTTTTGCTGTGATGCTCAATGTCGTGATGTTGAGTTCCTCTATGACACATGTCTCCTCCAACATGCCATGGAACGACCTGCTATGAGGCATCCTATCACCGCCTACCAGGAGTCGCCCACAAAGTACTCCATGAGTGACACACAAAATAGTAACCTTAGGGTTTTGCCTTCTACCGGCTTCACCATCCTAGAAAATGATGAAGGGTTTAAACGTACAAAGATGCAACAAATCAATTGACGTGGAGGATAATACGCACGTAGCAAAGGTGAAACCTCCACATCGTTCATCGCAAGCAGAAAATGCGGTAGATGATACACAAAAGAGTTGCCTGTTCCATAAGACAAGACCAATGAATGCATGTTTATGCATAAGGAATATCAGGTTACGTGCAACGGAAGAGGACCGTTCAGTTGAGAAAACAGGAAAACATTGTTTAATGCAAGTAAAAAAGCCTAGTCCATTGATGGAAAAGGTTTTCTTGTTTCATCCATTAGGAAGGCATTGAAACCCCAGCTGACAAAATAGGGCTGTTCCGTCCATGAAAATGGGTCTTCATGTTTCGCGGACAAGACACACATTGTTTCCCGTTCCTGTCAACCAAAGCGATGATTTCCCCTTCGCTGCGATTCAAGAAAACAGAAAAACGTTTCTTGCTTCTGATGATGGAATCAGAAACACGGTTCCTGGGAAGGAAACTTCTAGAAGTGCCTTTTTGACTAATGCATGTAAAAAATTGTACATGACAAGAAACACAAATCTCAGTCCAAACAACAGATTAGAGGCATGAAACAAGCATCTTGTTTCATTCAACCATATCATTCCAAAAGTTATGTTTCATGTTCGATACACTGTACTCAAGTATCCACATTTCGACAGAGTCATGAAACATGTTTCTCGTTTTGGGCGGTGTACAAAACGAGGGGTTGCTTGTGGATGTCATGTGTCCCTACTAGGTTTGTGCATAGAACACTTTCTATTCTTAGCCAAAGTCGACGCAGTATTCCTCTTTTGTTTTCCCTGTCTCGTTGGACAATGCGAATTCGTTTCCTCATCCTACCAGCCGGAGACAAAACTACTTGTTTCCTTTAGGATTGTGGGTTAGTACACTCTGGCCTTTGGGCAAGACCTGCGTCGGACTGAAGGCTGCATGTGGAAAAAAATGCTTGTCTTACCGTTTCTGTCGTGTGAAACAAGAAAACGTCTCCCCTTAACCAAAATGCAAGATGAATTCTGGGTAGACGGCGAGGCATCTTGTTTGATTCTCCAAACGTGCATATTCTGGTATTTATAAGGAGCCATGAAAGGTGCTTCTTGTTCCTATCATCCAGTTAAGAACAAAAGTTTTCTTTTGTGTCATCAAACAGGAATGAACTTTTTGCATCGTGCAAGAGTGGGAATTCGGGTAGTTTACAGGGTCTTGCTTGTGGATGTCATGTATCGTTACTAGGTTTTTCCTTTCAATGATTGCTAGCCTGAGCCAAATTTGACACATGACTCCTCTTTTTATTTCCCCTGTGTTGATAGACAATGTGAGAAGAATGTGTTTCCAAAACAAGTCAAACAGAGACGCACTTTCCTGTTGCAGTTCCGGTTGTGAATCAGTCCATTCCGGACTATGAGCGTCTGTCGTTGAGCAATGACAAAAGTCGGTGTCATGCTACAGCCAGACGCTAGTAGCTGGTTTCTTTGTTTTTGTTGCATCTAACGTGAAAACGTGTTCCATGAATGAAAATGGAAAACATTTTTTTTTGTAGACGGAGTGGTAAAATGTTTCATTTTCCAAACTGGCATATTCCCCCTTTGACAAGGAGTCAAAAAACACGTTTCTCACTCCTGTCATCCAGGTCAATACAAAAGTCATGGTTTGTGTCACAAAATTCCCTTTTCACATTGTGAAAGAGAAACAATATGGGTTACTTAAGAAATGAGGGTTTTCTTCTGGATGTCATATGTCTGCCCGGTTTGTCCTTTAAAAGGCTGATAGTCTCAGCTGAAATCGACACATAACTCCTCTTTTGTTTCCCATGTCTCGTTGGAGAATGATGTGAGATGGATTCAAAACTATCTGTTCCGTATACAGTTTTGGGTTAGTCCATTGTGGCCTTCGGTCGAACCTACGTCGGACCAAAGGCCGCATCAAGACAATAGTGGCTAGTTTCACCGTTTTTGTCCTGTGAAACAATAAAGCATGTTTTTTCTACAAAAATGTAAAACAACTTCTGGGTAGACGGCAAGGCCTCTTGTTTTCATTCACCAAACCGGCATATTTGCGTTTCAACAAGGAGTTATGACACACTCTTCTTGATCGTGTCATCCACATGAGTGCAAAAGTCGGTTTTTTGTGTCATCAAACATGAATGCACTTTTTGTATCGTGAGAAAGTACAAATTCTTCTGGCCTATAAAACAAGGGTTTGCTTCTGTATGCCATGTATCCTTACTAGATTTTCTTTTCAAACGCTTGCTAGTCCTAGCCGTAGTCAACACAGATTTCCTCTTTCACTTCCTCCATGTCCCTGAACAATCAAGGACAAATGTGTTTCCCACTGTTGTCAGACGGAGATGCTGTTACTTGTTTTGGTTACGGTTGTGGTTGAGTCCATTCCGGATTAGCAGCATCTATTGTTGAGCTGTGATGTGGGTTTGACCACATATTGCAACCGGACACTAGTACTTGGTTTCTTCGTTTCTGTTGTGTCTAGTGTGAAAACCCATTATGTGAACAAAAATGGAAAACAACCTCTTGGTAGGTGGAGTGGTTTCCTAATTCATTTACCAAACGGGCATATTCCCACTTGGACAAGGAGCTAGTAAACACGTTTCTCATTCTTGTCATCCAGGTCAGTGCACAAGTAATGGTTCATGTCACCAAAGAGGAATGCCCTTTTTCCGTCGTGAAAGAGAAATGATACAAGTCGTCTAAGAAACGAGGGTTTGCTTTTGGAAATCATGTGTCCCTACTAAGTTTGTTCTTCGAAAGGTTTCTAGTCTCACCCAATGTCGGCCCATAATTCCTCTTTTGTTTTCTGTGTCTCGTTGGTCAATGTCGGTTGAATGTGTTTCCTAATCTTGTCAAAAAGAGAGAAAATTAACTGTATTGTTTATGATTGTTGGTGAGTCTATTCTAGCCTTTAGTTAGACTTGCATTTTACGGAAGGTTGCATCCAGACAATAGTGGTTGGTCTCACCGTTTCTGTTGCGTGAAAGAGAAAACATGTTCCGCAGATAAATATATAAAATGACTTCTGGGTAGATGGCAAGGTCTCTTCTTTGATTGACCAGACAGGCATGTTCCAGTTTCAACATGGAGTGATCAAAGGCGTCTCTCATTCTTGTCATCCATATCACTACAAAAGTTGTGTTTCATGTCATCAAACAGGAATGCACTTTTTGTATGGTGAAAGAGTGGGAATTTTGGCAGTGTACGAAACGAATGTTTGCTTGTGGATGTCACGTATCCTTATTGGGTTATTCCTTCAAACGTTTGCTAGTCTTAGCTGTAGTCAATGCAGACTTCCCCTTTCGTTTTTCCCAAATCGCTGGACAATGCAAGACGAATGCGTTTCCCACTCTTGTGGGAAGGAGTTAAAATGACCTGTTTTGTTTATTATTGTGGGTTATTCCATTGTGGCCTTTGGTCCGACATGCGTCACACCAAATGCTGCATCCGGACAATAATGCTAGTTTCATCGTTTCTTTCACGTGAAACGAGAAAACGTGTTTCACTAATAAAAATGTAAAATTCCTTCTGGGTAGACGTCGATGCATCCTATTTGACTCACCAAACGGGCATATTCCCGCTTCCACAAGGAGTCATGAAACACGTTTCTTCTTCTTGTCATCTAGATTAGTGCAAAAGTTGTGTTTCATGTCATCAATGAGGAATGCACTTTTTGTATTCTGAAAGAGCGAAAATTCGGGTGACGTACGAAATGAATGTTTGGTTTTGGATGTCGTGTATCCTTACAAGGTCAGTCCTTCGAACCTGCTAGTCTTAGTCGTTGTCGATGTAGAATTTTCCTTTCATTTTCCCTATCTTATTGGACAGTGCAGGACGAATGCATTTCCCACTCATGTCAGACGGAGTCTAAAGTACATGTTTTTTTTTTTCTCGATTGTGGGTTAGTCTATTGTGGCCTTCGGTCTGACCTGCGTCGGTCCGAAGACTGCATCCGGACAGTAGTGGCTAATTTCAGCGTTTCTGTCGCGTGCAATGAGAAAATGTGCCCCGCTAACAAAAATGGAACACGACTATGGGTAAACGGCGAGGCCTCTTTTTTGATTAAGAGAACGGGCACATTCTCGTTTTGACTAGGAGTCATGAAATAAGTTTCTCTTTCCTCTCATCCAGATCAGTGCAAAAGTTGTGTTTTGTGGCATCAAACAGGAATGCACTTTTTGTATCGTGAAAGAGTGCGAACTCGGGCGATGTACGAACCGGGGGTTTGCTTTTGGATGTCATACCTCCTCACTAGGTTTGTCCTCGGAAAAGTTGCTAGTCTTAGTCGTATTTGATGGAGAATTCCCCATTAGAATTCCCCTTTCTGTATCTCTCCTTGGACAATACATAGTTCTCTTTTTCTTTTCCTTCTGAAAAATGCCGATGGACGGAGGAAGGGACGACGATGCAGCACCAGCGGAACTCCAAAGCTGGCAGTTGGCCATGGGTCCCATGGCCAACTGAGCATCTCCAGCTGCCGTCCACTTGCCACATGCGAATGAGCTGCTTACTGGTTATGCAGCCTTATCCCGTCTCCGTAGGGCCTCACATCACTGCGGCCGGGCGACCTGCCCTCCCATTTGGCGGCTAGCACTCGGTGGGCACGTAGCCCCCGCCCTCCCTCGACCCCCCCCCCTCCCCCCCCGCCCCTCGCACCTCCCCCCCCCAGCTCCCCATCCAACGGAGGACGCGCCCTTTAATGTCATGGCATGACGTTGGCTGGGCGACCTGCCCTCCCATTTGGCCGCTAGCCGGCAGTGGGCACGTCGCCCCCCAGTGGACCTGGCCCCCGTCCCCGCGTCACCAGAGCTGGTCACACGGGGATGGGGAAACCGGGCGATTCCGACTCAAGACCACCTCCTGCGACGGAATCCGTCTGCTGGAGATAGATCCCTGCTTTCGGCCAAATCCAAACGCGCCCTGAGCAACAAACAACTGGTCAAGGACTCCGTGGCGACCACCAGCCACTGCCCTAACTGGCCGGTCAGCCACCATCGTCGATTCTCTGTCGCAACTTCCTCATCCGGCAGCTTGCACAATGTTGACGCTCACACCTCCCCGTCGCTCTCCGTCCTTGCCCTATTGGCCTTTTCCCGACATCGCTGTTGCAGCGTCAGCGTATGCATTCCTCCTCATTGGCCTCTATTCGAACTATGAGGCCGCTTCAGCTCGGCGATTGTCTCTATTGCCGGCAGAAAAGCCAGCCGCAGGAAATTCCGATTCCCTCTCGGCCCTCGGGGTACTGACAAGGACTGAAATGGCAGAAAGTAAGTGTTGCTAGATCTTCTGCAGAGCATTCGCCCGCCATGTCTCAAAGAACTACAAGTCTCGCTCTGCTCCTGCTCTGCCTCTTTGGAGAGACACCAAGAAACCAAAGAATACTGAGAGGAAACAACTCCCGAAACATGTCTCTGAGGATTGCACTGTTGGGAATTTGCTCTGGTTGTGGATGCAATCGGAAGCTGACAGCGATCATGTCAGCTCTCACCATCACTTCTTGTTTTGGGGCTTGCTTGCTCCCTGGCTCTCACACACAATGGCAGAAGCTACCCTGCTCGAGTTTTCCAAGGCGTTTAACAACCATCCCGCGTTCGAGTTGGGTGGGTGGGCCAACGTGTATGCTGGTATGACGAACGAGACGAAAGCGCCGTGCGTCCAGCAGTGGAAATACATCTCCTGCAACAAGCTTGGCCGAGTGTATTCCATGTAAGGATGAGTTGTCTCGGAAGGGGAACAAGGGAGGGGGAACGTAATGAGTCAGGGACGGGGGGTGGGGGGGAAAGGGGGAGGGGGAGTGCGTGGGCGGATAGGGGGGCGCGGGAAAGGTCACAATGGGAGCTCAACGGCAATGCAAGGTAAGACCATGATAGAAGAGTGAGAGGGGGAGAGA
>SZWC01002472.1:83285-85785 GCA_023375785.1 Penium margaritaceum | reverse complement strand
GCTCTGCCCCATACAGTCGGCCCCACTCCAGCCCCTCTGCCCACCGCCAAAACCTCTCCCATCGCTGGCTACCGCTCTGCTCCCCACTTGCATCAGCCCCCGGCCGTTGTTGCCGCTCGCCTCTGCCTGTGGTGCCCTGGCGGCTGTCTCCCCTACCTCTTTGGGCACCCTGTGGTGCTACAACCGACGGTCTCGATCCTCCCTTTCCTGCAGTTATGCCCTCCCGAGCTCCTCCTCCAGGCCCTCCTATCGCACCTGTCGCCACTCCTCTCCCCCGAGGCTGGTCTCTGGTGGTTTCTCTCTCCAGCTGTCTGGCCACTCCTGCACCTCCACCCCCAATTCCCGGTCCAAAAACCTCTCGGTGTCGTCGCTGTCCCATGTCCCTCTCTGTCATCAGACCCTCCTCCGACTCATGGTCTTGCCTGTGGCCCTCCGGTCCCACTGCTCCCCTCTCTCCCCTTGTCTCTGGTGGTGTCAGGGGGAACAGCTCTCGGAGAAACCGTCTTGTCCTTATGTCTGCATCATCTCCCGCGCTCCCCTCAACCCCGAGCCCATGGTCGTGGTCGCGTCCCTCCCGTGGTCTCCTCAGGGACTCACCGTCTCCCCGTGGATGTCCTCCTCCACCCGCTCCGTCACCTTGCTGCTCCCCTCGCAGCCGTCCTCCTGGGGAGGACTCCCCCTCTTGGCTCTGCTCCCTCTTGCGATGGGCTCGCCCGCGATGGGCGCGCTGTCCCCGTACTCGCCGTACCCGATGCGCCTCTCACTGTGTTGCCCGTCGCTCCTGAATCCTCCGCCACTCGGTCTGCCAACCCTCCACCCCAAGGATCTGCTCCGGGTCTGCCAGGCCAGCTCCTAGAGCCTGTCGCCCTGCCATCCACTCCCGTCGCTCGCCGGCGTCCTCGTCCTGATCCCCTCTCCTGGTGCCCCCCTCCATACAGTGAGTTCCCGCACGCACTTCTACTGTCCCCTCCTGGAGCCATCGCTGAACGCCCTAGAGTGCCGACCTCAAGCAATAGCCTCGATGGCGGTAGCCCCTGTGTCCACTCATCGACCGCTTGCTTTTTCCCGTGAACCCGCATCCCATCCAAGGGCACCTCCATGGCGGGCCCCATCGTGAAAGGGTTCCTCCGCTCTCTGTCCCTTGTATTCGCGCAATATCGTCCCCACTCCTCCCAGTAGCGCTCGTTGCCTGTGCTGGCCTCATTCCTTCCTCCGTGTGTGGTTGTCGATCCACCCCTCGGGTCTGTCCCACAGGTGCTCCGCTCGTTATCTCTTCAGGTGAGGGCTGTGATCCCTCCTCTCGCTCTGGTGCCTCTCTCCCTCCCTCCGCTGTGGCGCTCGTCTCTGATGTGCCCGATGGCACTCGGTCTGTCTCGTGATCACCTACCTCCGTCCGTCTCCGAGCAGTCATTGCTCCCTCCCCTGAACCCCGAGTTTCCTTGCCTTCCTCACCCCTCCTACGCCCACGCCGTCTCCTCACCCCCATCTTCATGCGCACTTTTTGCGCCCCTGCAGGCCTGTCCTGCACCATGGTCTGTCCTCTGGCCCCCTCTGTCGTCCATGGTACTATGGCCAATGTTGGCCCTGTGTCTCCCCTTGGTAGGCGGCCCCTCGCACCCTCTTCTCCTCGCCTCTCCTCTCGGGTCCCTTCCTCTTCCTCTCCTTTTTTTTCCTATTCCTCTCCTTTCTCCTCCTCCTCTTCACCCCCTGTCTCTCCTTCCTCCTCCCTCCATCTCCTCCCATCCTCCCCCTCCTCTTTGTCACCTCTTGCTCCTGATCCGCTTGCTTCAGCTGCCCTCCCTTCGCTCCCTCCATTCTCCCCAATCCCTTGGGTGCTATGGTCCCTAGCACTAGGGACCTTCTTACTTGTCTCCCCCCTTGCATCCTTCTCCTCTCCTCCTCTCCCCTCGGTTGATTGCGGTGCATCTCCCCCGTATCCTGTCTCCATGGGCCGTGTCGTCATTGCCATGCGTGTCTCCCTAGTCCTAATCACCCACTCCTCTTCGTCTGCTCCCTCGGCCATCTCCACGTCGTCTCGTTGTGCTAGGTCCCATTCCTCTAATTCCGCTACTCTGTTCTCCACGCCCTGACTCACGTGGTTACATTTATGAGACAGTGCCCACTGCACAGTCAGCGCCCCCGCGAGCTCCCTGAGCCCTCTCTGCTGCTGGTCGAGCACACCCAGTGCCGCATCGCGCAAAGTCTCACATCCCCTTACGACCTTCGGTCGCGCTCGCTCGTCCTCTAGCCGGTCCTACTCCCTTCCCCTTGCCTGGGCTGTGACTACCGCCTACACCTCGCGCGTAGCCTCGTATAACTCTTGCACGCGCGATTCTGACACTGTCTGCGCCACCTGGACCCGTTGCAGTTCCTGTCGGAGGGCATCGTCTGACCCTGGAGGCTGCTGAAATGGCAGCCCATGACCTCGTCGTAGCGGAGGAACAACCGTCGGATTCTGTCTCTGGTGTCTTCTTGCATCGCCCCGCATGCCAAGACCACC
>SZWC01002472.1:0-31173 GCA_023375785.1 Penium margaritaceum | reverse complement strand
CCCCCCCCCCCCCCCCCCCCTCCCACCCCCGGTTATGACAAAAACTGCACTTGATATAAGTATTTTTCCTCATTTCTTTTTACCAATATGAAAGCTCTTCTTTCATAGAAAACAAGCTCCCAAATTCATGAAAAAGTTAAACCACAATGGAATCTTTAATCCACAGAATGTTTAAAAAAAGGAGTTATGTTGGCAAGCCATTTAAATGGCTTAGCGGAGTAAACAGCTGATAATGGCAGCCATGATATTGGGGTCTTGACTGAAACTGGCCCTAGCAATGTATGTTCCTACAACCTATGTTTTTGTTAGGATCTGCAAAACCAGAAAATTACCGACCTCTAGGTATGGACAACATGGTCTTATGACCAGTCAGTGATGGAAAACTTGCTGGTTAGTTGCAGGCAACTCATATTCTATTATGCAAAGCATGCCTCTTTTGCATCACGTGACACCTAAGGTGGAAGACATTTAGATAAGAATGTTATCTTTAAACTTGATCAGGCAGAAAAAAAAACTCAATCAAAGCTGCTGGTGAGTGTTCTTAACGGCAAGAAGCGACACATTTTAACTAGACAACGTTTGCATTGGACTATGATACTGATTTGCATTCAAAGGAAAAAAAACAGATTTGTAAGAAAAGGGCAAGCCATGAAAAATAACGCTGATGAGGAATTATCTTTAGATTGTGAATCACAACGTAGGGTAGCTTGGAAAGAGTTTTCCAACAAAAGGCCGTGCCTAAAAAACCTCCAACACCACATGTCAGCCCACCACATTTCCAGGTTTGAAACAAGATGAGGACCACTTTGGCTACAAAACTTCTTATGCGAGTATATATGATGTTTGTGTTGGCCTGAGGGTGAGTGTGCACCCTGGAGGATCCTTAGCACTGGCTGGCTCACACCACCAACTGTTTTTGGAGAGACTGAAACTGTGGAGGCAACTGGTTCCGAGGATGGCAGAAAACTGATCAGAGAGTGGGGCAAAAGTTTTCGCCTGAATTTAATGGGAATTGTCAATGCGCCGGATAGCAACGGTCTAGAAAACGGGTCCCGACATGGGAGGCCGCCAACCGCTCTTGGTATTACAACCAAGATAACATATCACCCTCGAACGAGGGATCCACACATTAGGTTCCTTTGGTTTGCAACCTCACGAAGTCCGCATGTTGGTCTTTAGTGTCTACCTTTGGTTGGACACTCTGTGAGGAGTCTCAAAGGCAAGAACTGTAAATGGATGCATGCAAGGTACAGGCTTTTATACTTCCAGAGCTTTGCTAAAGCTTCTGCTTGTAGTGGCTCCACTGGAGCCAACCTCATCCTACATTCCTACTTGGCGCGTCCTTAGACCGCCAAGTTTCATCCTCAAGGCAGGCTCTAGTAAGCTTCCTAGAAGCTTCCTGTCCCAGTTTTGGCCACAAAGACAATTGCGGCCGTTGCGGGGTTTGAACCCGCGACCTCTGGTTTGAGACTCCGGTGCCTAATCAACCAAGCCAAAAAAGGTATGGTCCCTATGATGAGCCACAGGGGACATACCCATTCTGGGCAGTGCATTCCTGGATCATCTCAGAACAGACCAAGGGGACATACTCCATAGAGCAGTGCATGCCTTGTCTGTATGTGTAGCTAGCCAGCTAGGCAGTGGACAAGGTGCACACTATTTCAACAAATCTCTCCCTTGCACCTCTGTCCATCTGTCCCTTGCTCGCCTCCATCAATGCCTTGGAGCTCACCCTTCCTCTGCCGCACTCCTCATGCCGAATCCACAAATGCCTGCATAATGCAAGTCGCTGTCCAGCGGCTTGGTCATGCAGTCAGCAAGCATGCTCTTTGTTTCGCAGTGCTGCAAGTCCACCACGTTCTTCATGACCAGGTCACGTGAGTGGTGGTAACATATGTCGATGTGCTTCGTTCGCCGGGAGATGATCTCGTCTTCAGCAATCGAGATGGTGCTCATGTTGTCCACGTGTACGATCGTGGCGTCTTTCTGTGGCACTGTCATTTTGCCAAGTAGGCTGCGGAGCCATTGAGTCTCCTTGCACACCTCAGACAAAGCAACGTACGCTGCCTCAGCCGTGGACACGGAAACACAATCCTACTTCCTGCTGGCCCATGAGATGGCAGCGCCATTCAAGATGCACACGTATCTAGAGGTGGATTTCCTGTCGTCGAGATTTCCTCCCCAGTCAGCGTCAGTGTAGCATTTCAGACGAAGGGGGTCCGTTCCTTCTTGGCCTCCAAGGACGAGGCCCATGTGACGTGTCTTCTGCAGGTAGCGCAAGATGCGCTTGACTGCCTGCCAATGTTGTGGCCCAGGGTTGGCCACGAATCTGCTCACTTGTCCCACAGCATAGCAGATGTCCGGACGAGTCCCTACCATGGCGTACATAATGCTACCCACGGCGGACTGGTAGGGGATGTCTTGCATCTCCCTTTGTTCTGCTTCGTTGCTTGGCGACATGGAGGCCTTCAGCTTTGTGTCGGTCGTCATTGGGGTGCTGACATGTTTGCTGTCTTCCATGTGGTAGCGCTTCAGCACCTCACCAATGTATTTGGTTTGGTTGAGTTCGATGGTGCTTGCTGCTTGGTTGCGGTGGATGGCAATCCCGAGGTAGTACTCCAGAGGACCCATGTCCTTCATCTTGAACCTTTTGCTGAGGTCAGACTTCAGCCCATCCAGCAGCTTGACCGAAGACGAGCAGATGATCAGATCATCCACGTACAGCGCAACCAGCATCAGCCCTCTCCCATCATCACGCACGTACATGCTCGGGTCATTTTGGCAATGCGCAAAGGAGAGGCCGGTCATGAAACCGTCCATATCTTTGTACCACATCCTTGGGGCCTGTTTCAGCCCGTAGAGCGCTTTCACCAACTTGCACACCTTGCCCTCGGGAGCTTCGACTCCTTCGGGCACCTCCGTCAGCACTTCCTTGTCAAGCTTCCCATAAAGGAAAGCTGTCCTGACGTCCATCTGGTGTATCTCCAAGTTCTTTGCGGCAGCAATGCCAAGGAGAGAGCGGATGGAGGCAAAGGTCACGACGGGCGCGAACTTCTCGTCGTTCTCGGAGCCCGGGCGTTGAGAGAACCCCTTAGCCACTACCCTTGCCTTGAACTTGTCGATGTTGCCGTCTTGCTTCTTCTTCACTCGGAGGACCCACTTGGATCCCACCACGTGGGCCTTGTCGGGTCTATCCACCAGCACCCACGTGCCGTTCTTGGCAATGGATGCAAGCTCGCTATCCACTGCCTCCTTCCACTTGGCAGCATCTGGGCCATTCATGGCCTCCGCCACTGTGGATGGCTCTCCCTGAGCCATGCACGACCAGCTAAGGCCGGTCCAATCATCCTCCTACCGCAAAGGTGCTCTTTTTGGTCGCAAACTGCGCCGGGGTAGTGGTGCCGCTTCTTGCTTTGGTGCTGGTGCTTCCACAGGTGGTGGTTTGTCGTCGTCGTTGTCGTCAAAAGAGTCGTCAGACTCCAAGTCAGACTCGGAAGCCTCGGACGCCTCGGTATCCGCGTCCATGTCAGATGCTGCATCATCCTCCGCAGCCACTCTGCCATTCCCACCACCTGCTGGCAAGGAGAGCCAGTTGTCGGGTGCTTGGTCTCCGGACTCAAGCAACACTATCCACTCTCCCGCTTTGGGAGTGAGGGTCGGGTCCAGCAGCTCTCCCTTTCCAAGGGTGCGTTCGTCGAACACAACGTCGCGGCTCCTCACGAGCTTGCCTGCTGCCTGGTCCCAAAGCCGATAGGCTTTGTGTGACGTGTCGTACCCAACCATGATGCACTTCTTGGAGCGTGCATCGAGCTTGCCTCCACCTTCTCCTAACTGGATCTTCACCCATGCAGTTGACCCGAACACCTTCAAATGAGATGCGTTGGGTTTCTTTCCCGACCATGCTTTCTGTGGGATCTTCAGCTGCTTGTCCTGCTCCTTTCCACGCTTCCGCAAGGCGGTCGCTGGTGTGAGGTTCAAGTGGTAGCAAGCTGTTGTTGCTGCTTCGGCCCAAAAGCGAGGTGGGAGCTTGGCGTCGAAGAGCATGCTTCGCACCATGCCGAGTAGGGTCTGGTTCATCCTCTCGGCAACGCCGTTGCTTTGGGGGTTGTAAGGGGTGGTTAGCTCATGGCGGATGCCATGATGCTTGAGCCAAGGCTTGCATGCCTCGTACTCACCCCCGTTGTCACTTTGGAGGGCCTTCACCTTCTTGGACGTTTGCCGCTCCACCATGGCGACGAACTTGAGGAGCTTCTCCTTGACCTCTCCCTTTGTTTTGAGGAAGTAGATCCACAACTTGCGGCTGTGGTCGTCAATGAAAGTCAGGAAGTACTTGCTTCCTCCGTTAGATGGTGTGCGGAAGGGTCCACACACGTCACTGTGTATCAGTTTCAAGACGTGCTCCGCTCGTTGACCTCCCCTCCCAAACAGCTTCTTCTTTGCCTTCTCTTGGAGGCATGGTTCACACAATGTACACCCTTCGCCATGCTTCATAGTACACCCTTCCATTCCGCGGACTACCTCTTGCTCTTGCATCTTTTGCAGCGTGCTGTTTGCCACGTGGCCAAATCGCCGGTTGCCCCCGGTCGCTCCTCCCCTGGTTGCCCCCGTTTGTCCGCCCCCAGTGCCCGGGGCACCCCCTCCACTTACAGCGGATGCGATCATCGCTCTCATTCGTCGCGTGTTAGCTGAGGGTTTGCTCGGCGGCCCTCTGCCTGCTGGTACGTCTCCCATGTTTGATCTCCTTGCTGCCCCTGCCCCTTGTTCCACTCCCAGATCTCCCTTGCCTGTTGCTTGTCTAGCTTCCCCCCGCACGACTGCATTTTGCCTCCTCTCCGGCACTGAGCGTGTTGTGGCTCCGTCTTGGGTGGTGGACGGTGCCGTGACCAATCACATGTGTCCCGTTTGCGAGCTGTTTAGAGAGTTTAGTCCGGTCTCCGCGATCACGTCGGTATACACGAGTGATGGGACCCCCCTGCCCGTGCTCGGTGTTGGCACAATTTGCCTTACCTCCTCGGTCGGCTCCCTCACACTGACCTCTGTTCTCTACGTCCCCGCTCTTGATTTTTCTCTTCTCTCTGTGCCGACCCTCGACGTGTGCGGGTTTTCCACTACTTACGCCCTTGGCCTCGTCGCTGTCACTGATCGCGCCAGTGGCCGCGTCGTCCTCTGTGACCGCCGGCCTCCCGGTGAGGGCCTGTACCAGGTTCTTGGACAACATTCTGTCTCTGCCCCCGCGGCGGACGTCGTTGCGCTTGTCGCCCTCTCTCGCTCGGCTCACTCTCACCTTCTTCATCGTCGTCTTTGCCATCTTCCCTCCCCTACTGTGGCCTCCCTTCTCCGTACACTTCCCGCTGACGGCTTGTCCGACCCCTTCTTCCGTGCCCCTTGCGCTGCCGATTGCACTTTTTGTGCCATTGGCAAGATGCATCGCCTTCCCTTTTTGTCCTCCCCCTCTCGCGCGTCTGCCCCTCTGGAGCTCGTGCACGCTGACATCCTTGGTCCGCTCTAGGATGAGTATCTCGCTGAGCATGCCACGTATGTTCTCAGCTTGATCGACGATTATTCTTGTTACACATGGGTCTTTTTCCTCCGAGCGAAAAGCGATGTTGCTCAGACCATTCAGTCATGGTATGCGTCTGCGCAGCGGCAGATTCATCACCAGTTGATGCGCTTTTGGTCTGACCGCGGCGGTGAGTTTTTTGGCGCCACGGCATCGTTCTTCGACCGTGAGGGTGTGGTTCATGAGCTTTCTGCTCCCTATTCTCCGCAGCAGAATGGGGTCGCCGAGCGCTGGAACCGCACGCTCATTGAGGGCGTCCGCACGATGATGGCTGAGGCCGGTTTTCTTGATCGAGGCCGCAGCTTCTGGTCTGAGGCGGCTCGGTATCGTACGTGGGTTTGGAACCGCATCCCACATGGTCCCCTTCCTCCCGACACCACGCCATTCCAGCTGTTCTTCGGTCGACATGCAGACCTCAGTCAGGCCGTGGTTTAGGGCACTATGGCCACTGTCTACCTGGCTCCTATTTCTCGACCCGGCAAGCTTGATCCACCTGGCCGTCTCTGTGTTACCCTTGGCGTTGCCCCTCACTCTCGTGCCCACCGTTTTTGGGATCCCATCGCTCATCGCCTCATTGAGTCCTGTCATGCTCGCTTCTTTGAGCACATGACATACGGTGCCTATCGCATGGAACGTTGTCTCCCCTCCCCGGCCTCTGCCACAGCCTACACCTCCGATGGCCTTGTGGTCGCTGGTGCGCCCTCCCCCTCCTTGCCTGCCTCAGTGCCCCCCACCTCGCCTCCTCTGCACCCCTCCACCTTCACCACTTCCTCTCCTACTGAGCCCCCACCACACGTCTCTTTGCCGACCTCTCACCCCCTCCCATCCCTCTCCACCTCCTTCCAGCCCTCCGTCGGTACCTTACCACCCCGTCCTCGTGCTCCTTCCTCTCTCCCCATGCCTACCATGAGTGGATCCCTTCCTGCGTCTGTCTCCCCTCCTCCCCCTGCTCTGTCGTTTCCTGCACTACCACTCATTCCACCTATCCCTTCTCCACCTACTCCTCTCCCACCTCCCTCCCCCCCCTCCCCTGACCGCGGCCCAGGCCCTAGGCTCCCCAATTCCTCTCACCACTCCTAACTGTGTTGATCCTATCCTCCTTTCTATGGAGGACGTCCCTGAGGACGTGCCTCCATGCGCCTCCTCTCTCATCGGTCTTGTGGGTGATCCTGTCCTTGTCGCTATTTCGCCGTTCCCCTCGTCTTAGCCCTCTCCTCCCCCTGTTTCCCCTTCCGCTTCCACCGCCGCCGTTCTCCCTCTGGTTGATGTCCTCTCCCGGGAGACTCTTCCTCCCCTCCCTTTCCCCTCCCGGTCCACCTCGTCACCCGCTCCTCTCCCTTCTCCATCTCCTTCGGCGGTGTTCCCCAGCCCTCCTCCTTCGAGTCCAGACTCCCTTCTTGGTGTTCATCCTCGGCCGCACTCGTAGATGTGCACTCATGCTGCCTGGGCTCGCCCTCCCGTCGTACCGACTCCCTCCCTGCCGTCTCCCCGCGCACCCTCTCCTGGCCCTCACTTCTCTGTTTCCTCGCTTTCTTGTCCCGTCTTGGACACTCCTCTGCCCTCCTCTCCTGTCTCGTCTCGCACTCGCTCTCGCACCGCTTGTGCTCTTACCTGCACTTCTGATCTTACCTCCGCCGCTCCTCCGTCCCCTCCTTCCTCTCCGCCTGTCCCTCCCCCGCCTTCCCCCCCTCCCCTCCCTTCTTCCTTCCCCCTCTCTCCGGAGGACTCTCCCCTCCCCCTTCCCTCCTCAACTTGGTCCTCCCCTGTCATTTCCACCCCCGCGTCTCGCCCTCTGCTACCCTACACCTTCCATCCGGGCCATCCTCATGGTTGCCACTTCTTCCATTGTGAGTTCTACTACGCTCTTGATGTGTGCACCGACCATTGTTTCGTCAGCGCACCGGCATCTGCTGCACGTGCCCTTGCGATCACGTCGGCCCCACCCCCTTCTTCCCCCCCCCCCTCTCTGGATGAGTCCGACCCACTCACCCTTGCCGACGCTCTTGCTCGCCCTGACGCTGCTGCCTGGCACGCAGCCTGCGTCTCAGAGCTCTCCGCTCTGGCTGAGCACGGTCTGCTTGAACTCGCTGACCTTCCTCCCGGTCGCATGGCGATCAAGGCCAAGTGGGTCCTGCGCAAGAAGTTCACCGCCTCTGTTGCCCTCGTCCGGTACAAGGCTCGCCTCACTGCGAAAGGCTATTCCCAGGTCCCCGGTGTCGACTTCACCGACACGTATGCCCCCGTCGGTCGTTTCACTACGAGTCGTGTCATCATCTGCCTCACAGCTCATTTTCAGTGGGAGCTCCACCAGATGGACGTGAACAACGCCTTCCTCCACGGTCATCTGGAAGAGGAGTTGTACATGGTCCAGCCCCCTGGTTTCTCTGATGGCACCGGTCGCGTCTGCCGTCTCCGTCGTGCACTCTATAGCCTTTGTCAGTCTCCTCGTTGTTGGAACAAGGAACTCTTGTCCACCCTTGTCCGTGGTGGTTTCCGCCCCAGTCAATCCGACCCCTCCCTCTTCGTCAGGGGCACGGCACTCCTGCCCGCCTTCATTCTAGTGTATGTAGACGACCTTCTCATCACCTCTCCTTCTTCCTCTGCGATCTCCGCGGCCAAGGGTCTTCTCTCCTTGGCATATCGCATGAAGGACCTCGGCCTCGCAACCATGTTCTTGGGTATGCAGATTGAGCGTCTCCCCGGCTGTCTGTTGGTTCATCAGGAGCGCTATGTCCAGATCCTCGCCGACCGCTTCTCTTCCGTTGTTGACCTCTCCCGTCCTCTCTCTGCTACCTCCTCGCCCATGCCACCGGGCACCGAGCTCGCTCTCACTGTGGCCCACGACATCGAGTCCGGTGTGCTGGAGTCCGCCGTCACGTTCCAGTCCATCATTGGTGCACTCACCTATCTGGCTGGTACCACTCGCCTGGACGTCGCTTGTGCGGTGCATGTCCTCGCCCAGTATGCCCGCGAGCCCCGCACCTATAGGCAGCCGCGTACGTCCTCCGCTATGTCCTCGGTTCTTCCCGAGCCGGTCTTGTCTTCTAGGCCGGGTCAGGCATTCCGCTCTTGGAGGGTTACGCAGACAGTGACTACGCTCGCGACTCGAACGCTCGCAGCCGCAGTGGCTTCGTCTTTCTTCTGGGCTCTGCTGCTATATCATGGCATAGTGGGAAAGAGGGATGCGTGACTCGCAGCACTGTGGAGGCTGAGTACATGGCTCTGGGCGGTACTGCCGCCGAGGGCGTGTGGCTCCGTTGCCTTCTCGACGAACACCACCTTCCTACCCCGGCTGTGTCCCTCCACATGGACAGTGAGAGCGGGTTGGCCATTGCCCGGAATGCTGGTGCCCTTCATCGCCACACCAAGCATATCAATGTTGAGCACCACTACGTGCGCGATGTTGTTAAGACATGCGATGTCTCTCTCCGGTTCATCTCTGCTCATTACCAGCTCGCAGACGTTCCACAAAGGCTCTACACCAGCCTGCCTTCGCCGTGAGTATTGCTACTGTCGGCCTTCGTACCCTTCCCCCGATGGACTGATGCCCCTCCTTCCTTTCCCGTTCTCTCTGCCTGCATCCCTTGGTACTCTACGCGATGACCACTTGCATGTTGCACCTGTGTTCATGCACCCGATACATGTTTTCTCCACTCCATGTATCCATCCCCTACAGGATCTTCCGTACTCGCCGTCCCTCGTCGATGACCTTGTGTCTCCCGTCGGTCTTCGTCCATTTCCCTGCCTCATTCCTCCCATTCTCCCCCCTCCCGCACCTTGTATGTGTGCCTCTAGGCGTTGGTGTGCAGGTCCTTGACCATGCGGCCCTGTTCTTGGCGGTGTGCCGTTCTGCCTAGGCTCCTCCGGTCGGGTGCCGTTGGCAGGGCGCCTCGGGCGGGGTGCTTCTGGAGGGGCGCTTCTCGTGGACTACCTCTGGATGGTGCTCGCTGCTCGTTGCTGGTTGCACGCTCCCGGAGGGGTGCTCCTTGCTGGACGCTTCTGGATGGACGCTACTGGAGGGGTGCTACTGGAGGAGTGCTCCTGGAGGGGTGCTCTTAGCGGGGTACTCCTAGATGATGCCCCCAGCCGGGTGCGGCTGGATGCATGTTCCTGGAGGGATGCCTCTGGGTGAGCGCCTCCGGCTGGCTGTCCACATATGGGTGCTCATGCCTGGGTGCTCCTGTTGGTTCCTCGTGGTCCTTGTGCGCTTGTGGTGTGGTGTTCAAGCTTTTTGCTTGGGGCATCCACCCTCGCTTACGCTGTCGTGTTAAAGTAGCAAACGTCTACTGCTATTTGGGTTAGCCAGCCTAGTTCAGTCCTTCCCTTCTGCCCGTACGTACTTCTTGCGAGACGTACGTCTACTTACACTCTGCGTTTGTGGGACACGCTCGATGTTCACCCGAGCTGTGTCACCTGTGTCTCGCGTGGTTCACCACACGATGTGGCGAGCCACGCGAGACCTGGGGTGCGACCCGATAGGGATCACGCACCCAGACCTCTCACGCTCACTTTTCAATTCAATCACTACAAATTTTCTCTCGCTCGATCCTCCTCCGCTCTAAGTCCTCAACTCCTCGATCCTCCCCTCACAACTCTCGAGAGGGCTCCCCCCTCACAGCTCTCAAGAGCGCTCCCCCCTCACAGCTCTCGAGAGCTCTCCACCCCTCACAGCTAAGCGGGACAGTTACTCCCGCGACTAACTCCCGGGTCCGCCCATCACCCGCCTCCTCCACTCTCCTCCATCCCTCTCTCCATGCTCACCTCACCCTCATCAACAGTATACAGATAAAAAAATCATCTAATAGATTTAAAGGAATCCTATTTCACATATGTGTGCACCTGCGTTCAAGTCTCAGGCTGTCTGCGTCCCCCCCCTGGACTTGGATTTGCTTCTTTTCTTTCATGTCAGACGCTGGCCGGACACTTGCATGCAGTCTATGCGTCAATTGACGTGCAGAGTTTTCTGTGCATCAAATGATACGCAGAACTGCCTTTGCGTCAATGGATGCGCAGCCAGTGATGCACATCAGTTGACTTGCAGGCAGTTCTCCATGTCTTGCCTGATGCGACGTATCCAGGGAGGCAGTGGAAAAACAAAGAAGAAAAAAACAGTAGCACGGCAGGAGCTGCCTGCACGTCTTGACACACAGGCAGCTCCCGTCATCCAAAAGTTCCTGCGCACAACTCAACCCACCAACCCCACCCCACCTACCAGTTCACATCACAAACTGGCAGGTGGGGCGGTCTTTTCAACTTTGACAAACGTGGAGTCCGCCCCCCTCCTGAGCGCCTGGGGGAATCGCTCCACGCCTCCCCAAAAGTGCCAAAAATAGCATCAAAATCAGGTCAATGCTATCGACGCCTCGACTTCAGAGCTTGCCCCGAGCATCGCGCATTGAGCCCTTCATGGGTGCATATGTTGACAGGTGAAAGGCCATGTCAATCAACCTCCAACAGGGCATGGCGGCCAACAATATGATTAGGTTTTAGGTTTTATTTCACAAATACTTTGGAGTACCTGGAAGGCCACATGGGTCACCAAATTGGTTTGAGAGGTAAATACCAGATTTGTTTCCTTTCCATGCCAGCTGAAGGAGTTTTTTGACTTCATAGAAATCTGGAGATATCTACTGTTTCAGGGCTTGATTCACATGGTATTGCTTGCTCATTCAGTTGATTCTCGTACCAGATTGTCCCCAGAACTGGATATGAATGAGTCATACCTATAAGGAAAATGCATGAGTCTCTTCGAAGTTTCTTTTTTCCATTCTATTTCTACATGCAATGTTTGGATCAAGGAATATGAAAATCTGTCAGAGAATTGGGTGTTTTCAATTTCTTCCTTACACTTCCTTGTGTTCCACAAACTGGATTTTCCATTCCAGTGTATACTCTTTCATTGTGAATTTTCCTACTCTAGATGCATCCCACTTTTGGGCATCATCTTAGGAAGTTAGGAATAGGACCTAAAAATCAGAGAGATATGGCCCAATAAAGTCAAACACTGTTTCCACCAATGAGCTTGATTCTCAAACCTTGAGGGGAATCAACAAATTTTGGTTTTTTCTTCATCAGAAGAACATTTGGTAGGCCTACTAGAGTTTAAACATTTTCCTGTGCATTTTTTCTTGGATCCATTCACTCCTTTGACCAAATGACCTTTTCCCAATCTGTGAGGTCATCTGAATGAAGATGATTCCTGAGACATGATGTGACTGGTGGGCCATTTGTGCCAAGAACTACTTTCATCATGTTTTTTGGGCCGGACATTCTCACAATACATGCATCTCATACATCGTTTTGGCAGAATTTCCAAAGTGCTTCCCTTCCTCATGTAGAGGAAGAAGCATTTGAAAGTTCCTTCTGCTATCTTGCTGAGTTCAGCCTCCTCTTTGGTGTGAAGAACTTGTTTGTTTACATAGTCCTTGACAAAAATTCCATCATTCCTGAAATGTTATGTGGTCCTCTTAGCCCCAATTCCTTAAATGCTTCCTTCTTTGTCTTCCAACCCACTTTCTTCCATGTCATTTGGAAAGAGCGATGGGTGGAACCATTTCTTTCCCCACCTGGAAGCATTGTGATTTTTGCATTGGCCTTTCAAGGAAACATCTGGCTCCTATCACCCGTTCTTTCAGAGAAAAAAAATTCCAAATAGTACCCTCCATACATGAAATCTATTGAATTTGGCTTTGTTGGAACCCTCTTAACTGTCTATCTTCTTCATTCAACAACATTGTTCTCCGACCAAGATTTCGGAAAAACATTCCACCACTATTTCTCCCCATAACTTGCCAACCTGTTGGGCTGGGCTTAACACTTCGGCTTTTCTCACACTTATTTACTCAACCTCCCCTCTCAAAAGAGAATTTAAACCATGGTCGAGCCCATATCCATTTCATGCATGCCATTGCAATGGTAGTGCTGACTTGCCTTGTGCACGCTGGAGTTGGGTGTAACCCAGGGCAACGTTTCTTTGCACGCAACCTGCATTGGTAGGTTCAGGGTAAGGACAGGGCAGAGGGATGAGTTGATTGATGTTCCAAAATAGGCAGATTAGTTTCCTAGTTCATCTCAATTCATCATCTCAAGAGTTGATGAGGCACTTACCATGTTGGCCATTTAAGTCATGTACCGGCTGTCTGATTTGCAAGCAGCCAGCAACATTGAATTCTTTTTCGATCCAGGTTGAGATGAACTAATGATTTTGGAGCACTGTGGTCCAATTTTGCAACTAAACGCCTTGAAGGGCACAAGAAAAAGTTCATAGATTGAAATCAGTGAGTTTTTTTGTCTCATCATGCTGATGAAAATGAAAGTGCAGATAGAATAATCTACTGCAACTGCAATATGCTTGTTTTTTTTTTTTTTTCCGTTTACTTATCTCAAACATTTGAAGTTGTAGAGCATCCAGTAGTGCATCGTAGCTGGGTACATCTTGCCCCAATTGGATTTGTTTACATGCATTTTGGGCACATAATGAAGCATAAGTGGTTGTGAATCGGCACTCTCTTCACTTTCATGCACCATGGATTCCGCTCGCTGCCTGTGCACATCTTCAAGAACCACCTTCTCATTGGTGGGAAACGCAGCCAGGTCATCCCTATCTACCATTCATGAACCATGTATCCAACCAGATTTCGCTCCACTAGCTGTGCAACCTCAATTGTGAGGTCAAAATGCCATGTGTCAGTGTGCACTGCTTGGTCTGTAAGCAGTCAATCCATTGACTGTTTTAAAGCAACTGATGACTGCATCTAGATGCCACTGATTGGAAAAAACCAGCCTGCATCTTCACAAGGAATGCACGTGCTACACCTTTGGTTTGGGACAACGGATGCAGGAATTGTCCACATATGCTACAAAACTTGTTGTGAATGTGGCTAAGGTCAACACCATAACATCGGCAATCAAGCACCAAGCATGAATTTTCTGATCACTGGCCCCATTGTGCACCAACGCAATCGCCAAATTGACCTGCAGAATTGGATAGACTGGTGGATGCAGGAGAGTGACGTGGCATTGCAGTCACTTGTAGTGGAGAATGCAACCCACTCCCGCCAATATCACAGTCGGCAAACCTGTATGCATGCTATCCTTGTGTCAAATTTTGATAACGTCTCAATGTCTACCTTGTAGCGTCCATGGATCAATTTTCATACCAGAGCAACAACCTCAAGAAGTTGTGGGAGCTATTTTATGAACTTTTATATAACATTGGAACTGCAATTGAATGTATCTACTGAACATATGTGTTGAAGATTATCCCTCTGCATGCCCGAGTGCAACGCTGGGAGGTGTCAACAAGCAGAAAGAGGTAGAAAAATCAAGGAATTTGGACGTGAAACTCCCTTTGCAAGGAAAAATCAAGGATTTTTCAGTAAGTGTAAAAATTCTTTCAATAGGTTCCGAATCCATTTGCAAGGAGAATTCTGAGATTGACGAGTTTCAATAGGTCTAGAATCTGTGAACCAAGGGGTGCCTGGCGTGACAGTTACACATCAAGCCCTTGGGGTAAACCTCCCACCCTCGACCCCTTTGTATGTGAGCCAACCATTGAGATGCCGCACGGCCCTCTCTTAGTAGCAAGACGGCTGCTAGTGACTGAGGTTCCCACCGTATGACTCTCTTGGTGTTGTTTGCGCCAAGGTGCGCTACGAAAGGCTTGTAGGATCGAATGGACGTATGCAAGGCAATGCTTGGAGTACGAGGAGAATTGAAGAAAGTAATGATTCCTTGAACTTGATGGATCAATAAAAGGCAATTTAAGGAGTCACTGGGTAAGATGGACATCCCTGAAAAAATCCCTAGGTGTCCTTATGTACCAGTCCCTATGATCCAACCAAGAGCCCCTCGATGCTCCAATGCCATCTACTGAGGGTATGACTATGCAGATAACAAGTGCATCATGTATTAAGCATTTCAAGATCTCCAACGTACCAAAGAATGCCTCAATGCGTGAAAAAACAGCTGAGTTATGGCCGTTCAAGTGCTGAAGGTGTGACTTCCGCAGGCAGCACCACCAGCAGGGATCACGGCCACCCAAAGCACCCTTGCCTCCAGATTGACCTCCATCTGCCATCCCGGAGCACCCATTGACCCCCATGAACATTGCCTCATTGGCTAAGTATCCATCTAGAGGTGCTTTGGTTGCACTGGGCGAGAAAGTTTTTTTTCCGTGCTCGGGGTTTGACCGGTATGTCTCTCATTTTCT
The DNA here is from genome assembly GCA_023375785.1 of Penium margaritaceum. NCBI lineage: Eukaryota > Viridiplantae > Streptophyta > Zygnematophyceae > Desmidiales > Peniaceae > Penium > Penium margaritaceum. The sequence goes on along the minus strand of SZWC01002472.1, from coordinate 16,402 downwards.
CAATGTGCGTCTCCCACCTTTGCACAACCATAGCTGTTGAAAAATTGCCCCTCCCCATGCCCAAGTGCGGCATCAGAAGGCACCAAGGAGTCGCAAGAGAGAGGAAAATACTTGCAGTTGTGTTTAGCGGCTTGAGAACTGCTTTGATCCTTAGATGGAGGATTGCCCCTAAAAGTTAACAAGTTGCTAAATCCTCTGGAAGTTTTTTCATCAATACTAAACAAGTAACGAGAAAGATGTTAGCTTCCAAAGTTAGGATGTGTGTGGCAGCTCTGGGAGCCAGCCGGGACTCAACTTCTGGTGAATAATGGACCAGACCAAGCAACAAATGTCCATCTGGAGATTTTTTCTCAAGAAAGATTGCTGAGGCGCTCGGTGAAATATTCATCGGATCCTGTAGTGCAGGTTGTTACGGAGTGACTTCGCCAAAATCCTGGCTCGGCATCCAAAACTCCGTAGTACATTTTGCTACTCAGGGACTTTATCAAAATTATGACCGCAGGTCCGCGAACAGGTTTCAAACCTTGTTACACTCCATCCTCAAACTCGACCCAAAACTGCGGGAGGTGCGTCAAACAAGGTAGTGGTCCCCTACATCATGTGCAATGAGATCTGCACCTGGGAAACGGTGCTTTGCACATGAAGACCGCGCACCTAACGCCTCCACGGTGCGCACACGCCGTGGAGGCGTTAGGTGCTTCTGTGGTCGGTGAGACCTGTGCTTTGGCAGGCGTAACTTGGGCTATGCTTGGCCAAGTCGCGCAAGGTTTGGTACATTCGAGAACTCATGACTAGCCCTGGAAATGTTCTCATCATGTCCATGTACAAAACTTTCTGCAAAATGCCATTTTTCCATTCGCAAAGGTACTGTCTCTAAATTCTTGCTCACATAGCATGAGGTGACCAGAAAGCTCACACTTAGTCTCAAATTTGCCCAAAACAAAAGACGTGAACCACAAGAGAAGATCATACCAATAGCCGGGACCGCACCACGGGAATTTCTTGGCAAAAGGATTATGGGCCCACAGGTCTGATCCTCTCCATCGTTCACGTCTTCTACAGCACACGGGATTGTCATCTTGGACATCGCCGTGAAGTTCTAAGAACTTGTTGGAGTAGAAGCTACACAAATGGTGCACAAGGAGACGCAGCCTATTCAGAAGTATGTAGGCGGCCCAGGCTTTGGGCTAGGGAGGTGGAGATCCAGGCTTCGCCTTGCACATAAGGGGCTCATGAGGATCATATTGGGAATGGAGGTGCTAGCACAGATGAAGCTGTGAACGCGACAAAGCAAGCCTTTGAAAAGAAGAACATGGAGGCTCTCATGCTCGTGGTGCCCGTAACAGCCCAGTCACGATGGCGCTAATTCCAATGCTTCAAGCTGGCGTCTGAAGCTTGGGAAAAATTCTGTGCCATCCACCAATCCAAGTCGTTTGCAAACAAAATCTTTGCGATGAAGTGGCTCCTCATGGTGAGAATCAAGGAGGCAGATGATGTCATCTCCGCCATGTAGTCGATCAAATCACTTGCCACATAATGCAATGACATGGGGTAGAAGATCCACACGCAACTACAAGCGACGGTTCTTCTCATGGCCTTACCTGACAGTTGAGGTCCATTTGTCACCTTCCTTGGAGGGTGGCCGGAGAACAAGCTCACCTATAACACGGGCGCAGAGTACATCCACAACCAGGTGAAGTGCCTGAGCTATGGGGATTCCTCGTCTTCCTCATCGGCCCTCATCGCCAAAACAGGTGGTGGCGGATGCGGGGGCAAAGAAAGTGGCGGAAAGGGCAATGCCAAGAAGGGCGCCAAGAAAAGGTTGTGCCGCAAAAGCGGCAAGGAGGGTCATTGGTCCCGTGAGTGCATGGAAGAGGCAAAAGCTGGTTGAAAAAACACCAAGGGTAGGTTGCTCCTAAACGGAAACAAAAACCACTTCCTCAAGAAGGAAAATAGGCGGTGCCTGGATTTTGGGGCCAAGGAGGACACCCGGGTTGAAGGTTGAGTTCGTCACCTACGAGATTTCCTCCAATTAAATTGTGGTCGTGAACAACAAAATCAAGCCGGCGTCCGGCCAAGGCAACATGGAGGTGGAAGTTGTGGTGAGTGGTAACAAGGAGGTACGCACAATCTGTGATTTGCAGCAGGTCCTTGGCTTGGCTGTCATCTTGCATGTCAACCGCTTGACGGATAGGGGGTATGAGGTGCTCTTCTACAGGAAAGGCACAATGGTGCACAATGACGGTGGCGAGGAGGTCATGCTGGAGGCAAAGTGCGAGGGTTATTTCTATATCATAGAGACCAAGGCAGTCCCCACAGCATCAGACACCTCAGACTTGCAAGAGCGCATCGTCAACATGGCCAAGGGAGGAAGTGCTGATCTGGAGCTCTGGCACCGATGGTTGGGGCATTCGGTGCCCGCAAGAGTCATGGTTAATCGGCTCAAATTCACGTACTTATCAATAAGTGGAGCAGAAACTGTATTCTGAAACATTCTTTTTCTTCAAAATATACTTCCACACAAACAAATTTGAGCAAGGCCCAGATGTACATTCCTTTTATAGAATGAAAACAATAATGGGATCTGTATGATGTTTAGTAGTTTTTGAAAATCTTCCATGTTCACTAGTTTGTTCACTTCCCAATACACTTGTTGATATAGAGTTCCATGGGTGATAAAATTGGTCATACATGGTCCGCAACCATTGAGGAGATTACAACGTACGACGTGTTGCACGGCCTCATCAGCGACAGTACAACAAATGCGGCGCGGATGTAGTAGTGCACAAAAACTGCAAGCCTTGCATTTTGGGCAAGGCATGGCGCAAGGCGTTTAACAAGAACACGACTCGCGCAATGGACCTGCTGGAGGTCATGCATAGCAACATGTACAGGCCATTCAAAATTTTGTCAAACAACGGCCTAATATACTTTGTCACCTTCATCGATGAATGCAGCAGGGCATTTTTTGTGTACTTCATGAACATGAAAGGCCAGATGCTAGACGGGATGAAGTGGTACGCTCCCACGGCGGAGAAGCAAATTGTCCAGAAGGCCACAACATTACATAACAACAATGGCAAAGAGTACGTGGACTGCAACAGGTGGATGAAGTAGCAGGGCATTAAGTGGGAATCCAATATGCCATACTCGCCACAATCCAATGGAGTGACGGAGCAAGCAAACAAGATGCTGCTTAACATGGTGGGGGCCATGCTTAAGGATACGAGGTTGCCGTGAGGCTTCTGGGTGGAGGCTAAGCGTACATTGAGCTATAACATCAACCTCATCCCAATAACAGTGCGCAAGGGTAAGTGCAGCTGGAAAATGCCCCAGGAGGTTTGGAGCGGGTGCAAGCCAAATGTGGCACACCTGAAGGTGTTCAGGTGCAAGGTGCGCAAGATGGTACAAGCGGCAGAGCGACTCCATAGAAAACTGGAACTGCAGGTGAAGCTGTGCTTGTTCCTTAGCTATGAGATTACGTAAAAGGCGTATCGGCTCTCAGATCTGTGCACGCAAGAGATCATGCACAGCCATGATATCAAGTTCGATGATCAGTACAGCTTTGACAATAGCAACAAACACATGAGCATAAAAAAATTCCAAAACAGGGGGAGTAGTCCCAGCTCTTTAACTACGAGAAGGAGCTGACAGATGCGGAGGTTGAGGATGCGGAGGTTGAGGATGCGACGTCTGAGCATGGTGGTGCAGCAGGTGTTGCAGCTGCCGTAGAGAAATCTGAAGAAGATGTCTCTAGGCTTGAGATCCGATAGAAAGATCAATTGGAGGAGGTACTGTGGGTGCCAAAGTGCACACTCTTAGCAGAGTTTGCATTGGATGCCAGAAAAAAATCCTCCGGATGCGCCGCTTATCTGGTGGATATTTCACCAGAGCAAGTGGAGTTGGATCTCAGCACAGCAATGAGGCGCCACCAAAACCACCGCGCCGTAGTGGGTGGCAGCGGAGAGCAGGAAGTAACTTTGACGCAAGCACCAGTTGATGAATTGGCATGACGGGGTGCATACTGGCTGCATCAATGGAGCCAATGACCATGCAAGAGGTGCTTGCGCGGCCTGAGGGGAAGCAATAGGATGCAGACATCAAGTTGGAGTTGGCGACCATTGTTGAAAATGACACGTGGGAGCTGATTGACAGGTCAAATGATGCTAAGGTCATTGCCTCCAAGTAGGTCTTCAAGACCAAGTTCACAAAAGAAGATGAGTTGGATAAGTACAAGGCACGGCTTGTGGCAAAGGGGTACACACAGCATAAGGTTGAGGAATTCAATGATAAATTCAACCCTGTCGCCAGGTTCACAAGCATCCGGGCAATCCTTGCAGTGTTAACCGCAAAGGATATGGAGCTCCACCAGATGAACATAAAGATGGCCTTTCTGAACAGCATCATCAACAAAGAAATGAACATGGAGGTGTCGGAGGGGGTGGAGGCGCCAGAGGGGAAGGTGTGCACGCTGCGAAAGTCCTTCTACAGGCTAAAACAATCATCCCAATGCTGGTACCAAAAGATGGACAACTCCATGGCACAACTTGGCTTCAAGCACTGTGAAGCACATCATAGCGTGTACGTGCAGTGTAGCACAAAGATCCTTCACATCCTTGCACTCTACATGGATGATCTGATCTTTTGCTCCTCAGACCTGCCAAGCCCACGACACCTGAAAGAGTAGCTGAGCAAAAGGTTCCAGATGTCCGACATGGGGGAGCTGGAGTTCTACCTTGGGGTGAGTATTACGTAGAAGGAGAGCGCACATACGGTTGAACTAGGACAGGCCAAATACGTGGCCAAGGTTCTGAAGTGATACCGCAAGGAGTAGTACAACCCACTCTCCAGTTATGTCTCCGCGACCTGTGAACTGAGTGCGGCAATGGGGCCGCACACAAAAGAAGAGCGGGAAGATATGGCAGGGTTTCACTACCAATCGGCAGTGGGCAGCCTCATGTACACCATGGTGGCGATCCGACCAGACCTGGCCAAGTGAGGAGGTACGTGGCCAATCCTGAGAAACTACACTGGAAGGCGGCCAAGCCCATCCTCCGCTAGGTGCAGGCAACGTGGCATGTGCGCCTGGGGTTGGACGGCAAGGGATGGGCGGAGCCCTTTCGTCTGGTCTGCAGACTTTGCTGACAACGTGGACAAGCAAAAGTCCACATCTGGCTACGTGTTCTTCCTCGGTGGTGCAACGGTCTTGTGGTGTAGCGCAAAGTAGCACTGCGTTGCCACCTGTACAGTGGAAGTAGAGTACATCGCGTTGGCCGAGGTGATCAAGGAGACAGCCTGGCTCCGCACGATGCTCGGGGAGCTGAGCGTGTCACAACAGGAGCGTACAATGGTACAAGAGGAAAACACCGGCTTCATCTCCCTGACCAATTACCCCTCATAGCATAGGAGGAAGACGCGGATTGATGTGCGCTGTCAAACGCACCGGACATGGTTGAAAAGGGACAGGTGGTGCTGCAACATTGCAACACTCACAGCAAGCTTGCAGATTGCTTGACCAGAGCACAACCTGCGGACCGGCACGCAATGAGCGTGGCCGGGATTAGGATGACCAGCTATGATGGGCTGGAGGACACAGCGGACGATCAGTGAGAGAAAGCTGGAGCAGCGGGCATCGAGGGTGCTAGGGGACGAATTGTGAGGAATTGCCCCTCCGCATGCCCAAGTGCGACTCTGGGAGGCGCAGACAAGCTGCCAGAGAGAGGAAAATCCTCGCAGATGGATCTAGCGGCTTGACAACTGCTCATGTTTCAAATGGAGGATCTTCCCTCAAGTTTAGCAAGTTTCGAAGTTGGTGGAAGTTGTTTCACCAAAATCAGACAAGTTAGAAGAGATATCTGAGGTTCCAAAGTTGGCATGTGCGCGACAACTCTGAGAGCCGGCTGCGACTTGACTTGCTGTGAATAATTGACCGCACCGAGTAGAAAGTGTCCATCTGGAGATTTTTCTCTGGAAAGACTGCCAAGGAGTCCGGTGAATAATCCACCGGATCATGTAGTTCAGGTTGTTACTGAGGGACTTACCCAAAATCCTGGCTCGAGGCCCAAAACTCAAATGTACTTTTTGTTACTCCAACACAGTCAAAATTCTTACTGCAGGTCCACGGACAGGTATGGTTACATCCCATCACCAAATTCGACCCAAAAGTTGGGGAGGTATGTCAAAATAGTGCAGGGGGCCCCTACATCATGTGCAATAAGATCTGCGCCTTGAAAAAGGTTCTTAGCACATGAAGAAAGGTGCCATGGCGTGTACGCACCATGAAGGCGTTTGGCGTTTCTGTGGTGGGTGAGACTTGTGCTTTGGCAGGCGTAACTTGGGCTACGCTTGAACAAATTGCACATGGTTTGGTGCGTTGGAGAGCTCATGAATAGCCCTAGAAGTTTTTTGATCATGCCCATGTACAAAAGTTAATGCAAGGTGCCATTATTGCATTCACAAACGGACTGTCTCTCGATTCCTGCTCACATAGCGTGAGGCGACCAGAAAGCTCAACCGAAGTCTCAGATTCGCCCAAAACGATAGATGTGAACCACTAGAGATCACACCAACAGTCAGGACTGCACCACTAGAATTTCCTGAAAGTAGCTTTCTTTTCCCTACACCAAATGACCCGGTTCTTGGGTCGAGTTTGCACAATGTCTCATGTAGAATACAATGGGTACATCAGATCATCCATACAAAATCATCAAGATAATGTTTTCACCGCCTCAACCAGTGGCACCCATAACAAACCATATGTGAGAGACAAGTTTCAGGTTGTAGAGACAAAAGTACAGAAGCATGTTAATTTATCCAGAGGTACATTAGCATAGCTTTCTGACAAGCCTATGTATGCCTCATTTTGCACATGGAGCTGGAAGAACGTATTTGTCAAAGTTCACCTCCTAGCACACTCCTCTTCTAGCGGGATGAGTGGCAGTCACACTCTCGCACAAGAGAATTACTTTCATTGCCATGTTCACAACAACTACTCTTGGTAGGGACCTTCATTGAAGATTCATGAATTTCATCCTCCTGCATTTCTACCTTGAAGGCTGCTCCAAGCGTCCATAGCCAATACTTTTGGCCGTCATTAGTTCCGGTAGTGCAGGAGCTGTCACTTGGACCCAACCCACAACCTCCAAACCTAGAAAACCCTTATCTTCCTCAAACAGACTTCGGATCGAGTTCCATTATGTGTTACAGAACCAGGAAGACATCCTCTATGCATCTTTTATGTGATGATTTTTATCAGGAAACCTACTTTGGTCAATTCTTGGCACCCTACATCCATCTAGTGTGTGGGCACGGTGGCATGGGAAATGTTTGCGGGGTCAGGCCAGATGGTTGGCCCTTCATCTGTGGCTTGGAGACCATGTGTTTGGATAAGGGCTAGAGTCCGCTGGGAGAGGCAGATAGTACAGGTTAAATCGTATGGGCTGTGACCCAGCATTGCTGAATCTGTCAATAGTGCAGCGTAAACCACGACACTCCCTCCTTTGTGAGAGACTCAAAATGGGGCTACCAGGGGACCTTTCTTCCCTTACCCACAAGGCCTGGCCTCTTGGCCCACACAGGCCCTCTTCAAGAGGAGTAGTATCCCTTCCCTCCGCAAAAACATTTCCCCCTTGTCTCTATTCTTTTTCCATTTTTCATCCTTTGCACGTGGTATTTATTTCCACCCTTCTATGCCGTGGGTGGCGGCATACTTCTACTACATGCTTTTGCCAGTTTGTTGTGGAATTATCTCTTTCCTTTCGTTATTCAAATAGTACTACAAAAACATCTGGGCCTTCATTGTGTATCTGGCATGGATCTTACTTGCACATTGGCAACAGCACTGGTCCAGCACGTGGTGGCCTCCTTGTTCATGCGACTATACATTCCTGGCATCCGGTGCCATCATGCAGTTATCTGGCTCACTAGCATTTTGAGGCTGATGGGGCGCTGCGGCAGCACACAGTGGCTAAACCATGCCTGAACCATGCCTTGACAAGGGTGCTGGTTGGCCATCGTGGACCTCTATGGCTCCTCTACACATGTATTTCATGGCACCTAATTTCTTGTTTTTTTAACCAAAATGTGCTGTGGATGGTTTCTAGCTTTTTCTTCTTTGGCAAGAGTGGCTGTTCTGGTTCTCATGGCGGAATTTTCTTCTGTTCTCTCCGTATGTTCTTGTGGTCAACCAAGTGAATGAATGACTGAATGGAGACCTCGAGCATGTTCTGATTTGCTTGGAAATACATAATGAGTTTCAGAACATGTCATAAGAATTTTGAGTCCGATCGTTCAGCTCACACAATCCCTCATGCCATTGGGCACCGTGCAGCACTAAAAACACTGTAAGTGGATTTCTATGTTACATTTCCTCACATGCAGTCATCCAAACAAAAGTGTACCTATTTCCACAACTTTGTCCACATCAACAGTAGCTGCATCTTCAGTCCTAGCTACGTGGATGTTGTTCTTTCATGCCCCTTGGCCACACCTATGGCTTAGCGGACAATTGGGCATGCAATGCTCCCTTGGAGTAAGTCCCCCAAGCCTTGTTTGTGGTGCAATTCCAAGCAAGACACCAGAAATGTAGCGCAATGCATAGCACATTAGACTTAGGAACAACAGGTCCTGCGATTGAGTCTTGATGTGAGCAGGAGATTTGTTTTACCTTCCTGCACAGGGGAAGTTTCCAAGAAACTTCTCTATGCATGAGGAGGATGTGCCACGTGGCCGTCATTGGATGCGCTACTTGGCAAGCTGGTGAGGTGGTGTGGTGTGGCCACCCCCAAGAGTGCCACTACCCACCCACCTTAGAAGAAAGGCCTAGGGCTACATGTACCAAGATCATTCCTCATTCTAACTACACAATCTGGCCTTAGATGTTCCTCAGATAGATTTCCAATAGAGGAATAGTATAAAAAAGATACTAGTTGGTCTCAGCCCCAGGAGCTAGTCTCTGACTAGCACGTTGCGCGAAAGTGACCAAGTGTTGAGTGCACATCGTTGTTAGCAAGTGATTGCCTATGAGCTGCTCATCTTGGAACCGTGATCCCGCGGATAATATCTTCTCCTAGTTAAAGCTTTAGGAGCTGATGGTAGGTGCTATTGTGTCAGCCTTGTTTTCTTGTCCGTTTTTCTTAGGCTGGTTCACAAAGGGTTATGGGCCCACACTGACCAGTTGTAAGGCACACTTTGCTCAACTTTGGTACGCTCTCTCCAGGTGCGCACATAAGCTCCATCAGCTCTATCTGCTCCATCTGCTTCATCACCTTCAACGGCTGGGTTTGCACTTAGCACACAAGGACCAAGGACAAGCTCTTCCCTTCCAGGCACAACCCTTGGGTCCCAACCAGGACACACTCTTTCCTTGGAGACAAGAATTTGGGTGTGCTTATGTGATCTGTCTTCTTTGATTCCAGGTAAACATCGGGTAGAGGAGTACGCAATGGAAGTGCACCTTGAAACTGGTAGCAAACATCAGCTAGCATCAGCCTACATTGGCCTCAACGTAGCAGAGATAAAAAGCTAAAAAGGGCAGCTAAAATGGCTGGCGCAGCAGGAGTATTGGGGGCTACCGCAGGGAAGTCCTCAAACTCAGAAGGGGCTGCCACAGGGCAGTCCTCAAACTCAACAGTGGCTACCGCAGGGCAGACCACTGGAGCAATTGTGAGTTCTACTGCACTGCCAGAAGGTCTCAGACCTTAGGGAGGAATCCCCATTTTTTAGGAGAACGACTTTGCGCTTTGGAGATGGCAGGTCAAAATTGAGATGAAAGTGTAAGGATTTGTCAAGCTTATTAAAGGAGAAGAGCAGGTTCTCGCAGATGGTACACCCCAGCAGGAGGCCTGGATGAAACAAAATGATATTGGCATCTTGTTCCTGAGTGACGCGGTACCCGAGAAGCATGTTTCCATCATTGACGGGTACAAGCTGGCTTCCATAGCTTACGACAAGCTCAAGCGCGTGCACCAATACACATCCCTCACAAACAGATTGTTCATCCTACAAAAGCTCATCAGCATGCGGGTGAATGAGGGGAATTCAATCCCTGATTTTTCTACAGGAGTTTGAGGGACTTCTTGACAAGGCTCGCCAGATGAACTGGGACCTTGAAGAAAACATGCATGCCATGATCCTCCTATGGCTGGAGCCCAATGATCACCGTCATAGGCGGTTGGAAGGAGGATGACCTGACATACATGGCAGTGTCCGAGTATGTGCAAAACAAGGCCATCCATTGTACCGGAAGTGAGACTAACATCTCAGCTTATGCCGCACGCTACGGTGGCCGCAGGAGCAAAGGCTTAGCCTCTGGTCAGAAAAAGGGAAGCGGAAGTGGTGGCGGCGGAGGCAATAATGGCGGCAAGGCTCCCAAGCGACAGGACAGCAACAGGCTTCCGCAACTACTGCAAACCTGGACACCGGGAAAGAGAGTGCAGGTCGCCAAAAAAGGAAGACGGCGGAAGCCGTGGGAACAAAGGCACCAAAAAGGGTGGCAAAGACGCCAGCAACATGATGCTGCAAAACACGCATCTAACAAAGGGAGCGCTACTCCTTAGTCCAGGAGCCTTTGGGCTTGATTCCAGCACTGATCACCACTCTAGCGACGACAAGGCTGGATGCATCTCCAGCGGCCCCACTGATCGGTGGTTCAGCTGTGCAAATGGCAGCATTGTGAATGTAAATGGTGTTGGAGAAGCTGGTGAGCATCAAACATAATGGTGCGGAGAAGGATCTGTGGCTGCATGATGTGGACTAAATATCCTCCTTTGCAACAAACCTCCTGTCTCTGTCAAAAATCATGGACGACAACATGACAGTGGTGTTCATGCAGAAGAAGGCGGTCATTACCAGGAACGAGGACATCAAGATCCTCTGTGCCAACAAAGATCTTGTAGCATAGGTCCCACGGGTTGACCCTCTCTAGGTACTGTAGACAACTTCAATAAAAAGATTGGAAGATGATGGTTAAGAAGGTGCGGCTGAGACAACGATCTCGGCATCAACATAGGTTAACACGCCAATGGAAACTGAAAAGGCATCCTCTGTCGCAAAGGATGAAGACGCTCAGCTCTAGCATAGTCGCTTTGGGCACGTTGCAAAAAGAATGATCCAAATCATCTAGCAACAACAGCTGGTCCGCAGCATGGATGTGTAAAATAAGGTTACAGTTGGGTGTGGTAGCCTGTGTGAACCTTGCCTCCAAGGCAAGGCCAAGAGAAAGTGCTTTGAGCGTAAGGGTCACCGTGTAGAAGCAGCCCTTGACCTGATTCACACCGACTTGTGTGGACCCTTTTTCACGGTAACAAACGGTAGTAGAAAGTACTTTCTGACCATCATCAACAAACACAGTTGCAAGGTGTGGATCTACTTCCTCAAAACCCAAGGGAGAGGTCAAAGAGAAGTTGTAGGAGTTCTTTGCCACGGTGGAGCAGTAGACTAGAAAGGAGGTCAAGGCAATGCAAAGCAAAAACGGCGGAGAGTATGAAGAATACAAGAGCTCGTTGCGGCAACACGGGATCAACCACCAGTCCACACTGCCATACACGCCGCAAAGCAATGGCGTGGCCAAAAGGATGAACTAGACCATCCTCGGCATGGTGCACAACATAGTCTTTGATGCAAAGCTTCCATCGTGCTTCTGGACGGAAGCGGGAAGAACGGCATGCTACATTGTCAACCTGTCTTCTGTGGCTGCTCTGGGCATGCGCGGAAAGAAAAAGGGCAAGCAACAGATGACGCCACAAGAACTATGGTCAGGTGAGAAGCCGAACTTATCACTCCTGAAAGTCTTTGCCTGCACCGCATGGGCAAAGGTCCAGGTGGGAGAGGGTGGCGGAAAGCTAGATGAAAGAACGCAAAATTGTATGATAGTTGGCGATGAGACGGCCCACAAGACCTACTTCTTGTGGGACCCGGAAGCAAGAAGGCTCATCACCAGCCAGGATATGACCTTTGACGAAAGCAAACCAGGCAAGGAAAAGATGCTTGATCCTACGCAAGCTCCAAAACAGGGAGAGTGGTTGGTGCTGCTAGAGTCAGGAGATCTGTCAGGTTGAGAGCCGCGTGGTGCGGCCCCGAAGTTGGTCTGATAGACTTTAGTGATCCACGTCTACTGTTTTGGGCGAATCTGAGACTAAGCGTGAGCTTTCTGGTCGCCTCACGCTATGTGAGCAGGAATTTCGAGACAGTCAGTTTGCGAAGGGGATAACGTCGTTTTGCGTTATATTTTGAACATAGACATGATCACAACATTTATAGGGCTGGTCATGAGCTTTCCAACGCACCAAACCGCGCGCGATTCAGCCAAGCGTAGCCCAAGTTATGCTTGCCGAAGCGCAGGTCTCACCCACCACAGAAACGCCTAACGCCTCCATGGCGCGCACACGCCGTGGCGCTTTCCTTCACATGCGAAGCGCCTTTCCCAAGGCGCAGGTCCACTTGCACGTGGTGTAGGGGTCCCCTGCACTGTTTCCACGCACTCTACCCACATTTGGGTCGAGTTTGGTGATGGGGTGTGACGAGGTTCGAAACCTGTCCGCGGACCTGCAGTCAGAATTTTGACCCCGGGTAACAAAACGTACTACTGAGTTTCGGACGTCGAGCCAAGATTTTGGCTAAGTCCCTCAATAACAACCTGCACTACTGGATCCGGTGGATGATCCACCTGATCAGGCGGATCATCCACCGGACGCCTCGGCAGGCCTATCGGAGCATTTTCTCCACATGGTAATTTTGTTACTCGATCCGGTCGATTATCGACCGGATTTCGAGTCGCAGCCGGCTCCCAGAGCCGCTGCGCACACCCCAACTTTGGAAGGCTATATCTCCCTCGATACTTGTTCAATTCCGGCGAAACAACTTCCACCNGATTTTGGCTAAGTCCCTCAGTAACAACCTGCACTACTGGATCCGGTGGATGATCCACCTGATCAGGCGGATCATCCACCGGACGCCTCGGCAGGCCTATCGGAGCATTTTCTCCACATGGTAATTTTGTTACTCGATCCGGTCGATTATCGACCGGATTTCGAGTCGCAGCCGGCTCCCAGAGCCGCTGCGCACACCCCAACTTTGGAAGGCTATATCTCCCTCGATACTTGTTCAATTCCGGCGAAACAACTTCCACCGGATTCAACGACTCGTCAACTTTACGGGGCAATCCTCCATTTTAGGATCCGAGCAATTGTCAATTCGCCAGATCCGCCGGAGCGGAGTTTTCACTTTCTGGCGGCTCGTCGGCGCCTCCCGGCGCCGCACTTGGGCATGCGGAGGGGCAATTTTTCAACAAGATCAAGCTCCCAAAAACTGGCACGTGGTGCCAGTGCGGCAGGCAGTGGAGAAGAGTGGTGTGGCAAGGAGAGCGGCTGCATAGGCTGACACAGTGGCGGACTCAGACACAGAGTTGGAGATGTCCGAGGCCTTCAAGACCAGCTCTGAGGCCAGTGGCTCTTCAAAAGAGGAAGATTTAACTTCAGAGCAGACAGCACCAAAGCAGCAACAACAAAGCAAAGATAAGGCACCAGCAATGCAGCGCCACAGAACACCGTAGAGAAAACAAACGGAAAATGCGACGCTGATACCAGAAGCTAGATTGGAACGCGCTCATTCGGTTTGGCCCAGGAAGAGTCGTACACTGTGGCTGAGATGCTGGCAAGGCCCAATGCGGCCAAATGGAATGAAGTGGTGAACAGCGAGCTCACGTCCATCAAAGAAAATGGCACATGAGTGCTGGTGGACAGACCCACTAACGCTCACGTGGTGGGCTCAAAGTAGGTGCTCAGGCTGAAACGGAAGCAAGACAATAGCATCGACATGTACAAGGCAAGGATTGTGACGAAGGGCTTCTCACAATGTGCAGGATCTGAGTACGATGAGACCTTTGCACTCGTCGTCACATTTGTCTTCATCAGGTCCCTGCTGGCCGTCACTGCTGCCAAAGACCTTTAGATCCACTAGATGGATGTCAAGACGGCTTTTCTTCACCGGACGCTTGACAAAGAGGTGCTGATGGAGGTATCAAAATCTGTCAAAGCACCTGAGGGTAAGGTGTGCAAGCTGGTGAAGGCATTGTACGGGCTGAAACAGGCTCCCAAAATCTGGTACAAGGAAATGTAAAGCTTCATGGCTGCGCTCTCCTTGGCGTATTACAAGAATGGCCCTAGTGTCTATGTACAGGAAGATGAGCGTGGCTTGCTACTTGTGGCATTGTATTTCAACGACTTGGTCATGTGCTCCTCCTTGCATGAGGCCCTTGTGGACCTCAAGAAGCAACGGAGTAGCAAGGACATGGGTGCTCTTGAGTACTACCTTGGGATTGCCGTCCACTGCAAATGCAAAGAAGCCACCATCGAGCTCAACCAGACCACGTACATCATGGATATCTTGAAGTGCTACGACATGGTGGACTGGAAGCCCGTTAGTCTGAGTGAAATCTCTCCTCCTCCATGACTCCAAGCAGTGAGGCAGAGCGACGGGAAAGGCAAGAAATTCCGTACCAGTCCTTTGTCGGGAGCCTCATGTACGCAATGGTGGGAATGCGACCTGACATCGCTTATGCGGTCGGTCAGGTGAGCAGGTACGTGGCTAGCCCTGGCCACAACACTGGCAAGCCGTGGAGCAGATCTTCCGCTATCTCAGAAGGACACGAAATGTTGGACTTTAGTTTGGAGGTCTTGAGAAATCAGAAATGGTGGAACTCAGGTGCTATAGCGACGCTAACTGGGAAGGGCAGATTGACACCAGGAAGTCCACCTCAGGCTTTGTCTGCCTTCTCGGTGGTGGTGCGATCTCATTGGCCAGTAGGAAGCAAGATTGCGTCTTGCTCTCTACTTCTGAGGCGGAGTACATTGCACTCTCAGAATTGTGCAAGAAAACACAGTGGCTTTGCAGTTTGCTTGACCAGATCAAGGCACTCAAAGAGGAAAAAAAGGTCATGTGCGTTGACAACCAGAGTGCCATCACTATGGCGGAGGATGATATGATTTCCTGGCATACAAAACATTTTGAGATTTGGTATCACTACTCATGCGACCTTGTGGCCAAGGGTTTTGTGGAGCCAGAGCACATGAAAACCAAGAGAATTCTTCCGGACCTCTTGATGAATTCCCTTGGTTATTACTTGCATGTTGTAGGCACTTGAGGAATTGACATGGTGGAGATGAGAACTAAAGACCAAGACAGCTCAGGTTCACAAACACAAAATAGAGCTACGGGTTCATACGGAAGAAGATTACCACAGCAGGTGGCCAGAGGTGCAAGGGAGAGATTGTTGTTCTTCCATGCCCCTTGGACACTGCTTTGGCTTAGCAGACAGGTTGGGCATGCACTGATCCCTTGGAGTAAGTCCCCCAAACCTTGTTTGTGGTGCAAGTCCAAGCAAGACACCAAAAATGTAGTGCAATGCATAGCACATTGGACTTAGGAACAACAGGTCCTGCAATCGAGTCTTGATGTAAGCAGGAAGATTTTTTTTACCTTCCTGCGCAGGGGGAGTTTCCTAGACACTTCTCTATGCATGAGGAGGATGTGCCACTTGGCTTTCAATGGATGCACCAATTTCAAGGTGGTAAGGTAGTGTGGAGTGGCCACCTCCAAAAGTGCCGCTACCCACGCACCTTAGAAGCAAGGCATAGGAATATGTGTACCAGGCTCATTCCTTATTCTAAATACACAATCTGGCATTAGATGGTCCTCATAGAGCTTTCCAACAGAGGACTAGCATAAAGAAGATACTGGTTGGTCAAAGCCCCATGTGTTAGTCTCTAACTAGTACCTCGTGCAAAAGCAACGAATTGCTAAGTGAGCACCGTTGCTAGAAAGTGATGTCCGAGGAGCTGCTCAGTGTACAACCATAATCCTGACCGTGATATCTTCTCCTAGCTGAAATGCTAGGAGCCGACGGCAGGTGCTATTGCGGCGGCCCTGTTCTCTAGTCCGTTTTCCTCAGGCCGGTTGACAGTGGATGTAAGTACCTATGGTCTGGTGCTCAGGGGAAATCCTAGACCAGATGAAATAAATATTTGTTCTCCGTTTTCAGTACTCATATAGAAGAGCTAATGGGGAAAGACTGCACAAAGGTTTCCACTAGGATTCCCAGGGTACACTAGAGAATTCATCAGCCTTTTATTCATCTCATGATTGAGACAATCTTACAATGTTCCCTTTGAGCCCAGCGTAATCACGGTGGCCCCTCAACATATTGGCCTTTCACTTGAGTGGTAAAATGTATGGGGGTTGTGTTTATTGTTGTTGTTGTTGTTGTTGTTGTTGTTGTTTTTGTTGTTGTTGTTTTTGTTGTTGTTTTTGTTGTTGTTTTTGTTGTTGTTGTTGTTGTTGTTGTTGTTGTTGTTGTTGTTGTTGTTGTTGTTGTTGTTGTTGTTGTTGTTGTTGTTGTTGTTGTTGT
>SZWC01002471.1:190205-211866 GCA_023375785.1 Penium margaritaceum | reverse complement strand
AGAACCAGAGGAGCGAGAGGGAAGCGCACGCAGGCGGCCGCCACGAACAAAAGGTTCGATGGGGGCAGGGCGTGGAGGAGCACTGAGTGGACTGGGTACGACTGGAGTGAGTGGACTGGATGGGGACGCAGCAGAATGTGCGGGAGAGATGGACTCAGCAGATGGGGACTCAGGTGAGGACACCACAGGGGATGACGGAGCTCCAAGCGAGCTAGACGACACCGACGGAGGGGCGTCAGAGGATGGTGGAGTCACAGTGCCGGCCGTTGGAGAACGCTCCGAGGGTGAAGGCTGCTGAGACGGGACAGTAGCAGAGACGGCAGGGGCAGACGGGACTGCCGGGCCGACCTCCTCCCGCAACCGAGAGAGCGGAAGCAGAGAGGCAGCGGACGAGTGACGATAGAGGTCACGTAGAAACACGGAATCAAAGAACAAGGCATCGCGGGACTCAACGACGCGCTGGCGCTCTGAGTCCCAGAAGCGCCAGGCTTTCGACTGGGAGGAAACACCCAAGAATGGGCAGAGACGTCCACGCGGGGAGAGTTTCCCGTCGCGGAGATCTTCTGGGAGCCAGACAGACGCAATGCTACCCCAGACGCGAGCCAGGCGGAGGTCAACACGAGAGCCGTACCAACGCTCAAAGGGCTTCACGGTGCGGGGAAGAGGACCGTGAGGGACACGATTCCACACCCAGGTCATATAGCTCATGGCCTCAAAGGCAAAGAGAGGGGAGAGCCTAGACTCAGACAGAAGCGTGCGGACGCCATCGGCAAGGGTCCGATTCCAACGCTCAGAAACTCCGTTTTGCTGAGGTGTGTAAGGAGCTGAAGTCTCCAAACACACCCCTTGGGACTCAAGAAATCGAGCGGTGGGCCCAAGGAACTCACCGCCACGATCACTGCGAAAGATGTGCAGTGAACGCTGACACGCACGTTCAGCCTGAACGAGCCACGACGCAAGGACAGAAGCAGCATCACTCTTCTGACGAAGAGCGAAGATCCAATGAAAACGGGAAAAATCGTCAGTAAGGCACAGGACGTAACGCCCGACCCCCCCAAGAAAGTCATGGGGAAGAGGTCCCATGACGTCGGCATGAACAAGATCGAGAGGGTGAGCGGACTGGGAGTCCGAAGAGGCAAAGGGCGAAAGATGCATCTTGCCTTGGGCATAGTCCAGGCAATCAGAAGGGCATGGCGCGGGGAAGGTGGAAGGGGACAAGCCAACAGCGGGTTGAAGGCGAAGCATGCTTTTGATAGCATCAGTGTGCACATGGCCAAGACGGCGATGCAAGAGCTGGATATCAGCTAGAGAAAGGGAAGGTACGACGTGACCAAGGGACAAGCCAACAGCGGGTGCAGAGGGGGCATGAAGGGGAACACGATACAGCTTGGCACACTTAACCCCCCGCAAGACGACGCGACCAGAAGAGCGAAGACGGACAGTACCCACGCCCTGACTAGCGGAAAAATCCATGCCCTGATCGTCGAGGTACGTGACTGACAGCAGGCTGAGTTCCAACAAAGGCACGAACAGAATGTCAGGGAGAAACAGCACGCCACCGGGGCCGACAAAACGGACAACACCAACGCCTTGGACGGGAAGGAGCTGGCCAGAACCAGTGCGCACAAAGCAAACAGAGCCGACAGGACCCAAGGAGACAAAAGCGGACCGAACAGAGGTCATGTGATGGGTGGCTCCGGAGTCGAGGACCCAGAAGCCACCAGAGACACGGACATTGGGAATGACACCACAGGTGGCAACAATGCCGACGGAGGGCGGGGATGAGTCACAGGAAGCAAGACAACGAGGGAGAACGACAGACTGCCAGTGCTTGACCCAAGGAACAGACGAGGACGGCAACCCAAGAACGTGACCGGGGGGGTCCCCACGAAGGACGGTGTCAGTCTGACAGGCAAGACCTCTGGCCAACGAAGCCACACTCTCACCTCCCTGATCACGAAGGTGAAGACGCTGGAGGAGAGACTGCTCCAGTTGGCGCTCGCTGTCGATGGAGGCTGTAGACGATGGAGCAGGCACGCTCGAGGGAGAGGCGAACCACGAAGGAGGGACGTAGGCCGAGGAAGGTAGGCCTGCAAAAGCGGGCGCTCCATAGGGCGGCTGCTAGCCCCAAGGGTAGAGGACAGGCGGATGGACGCCGGCGACACCGGTGGTGGAGTAGGCCTGAGCTGGGGAGGAACTAGCAGACGAAGTAGAGCTGGAGCTGGAGCTGGAGCTGACGCCGGGAGAAGAAGAGGAGGGCCTGCTGGTGCGCGCCCAGTGAGCACGCATGGCGCGTGCGAGGCGGACGTTGTCAGGGGGTGCAGGGCACTTGCGAGTGGAGTGCTCAGAGGAGCCACAGTTCCAGCACACCACCTCACCAGGAACACAAGACAGCGCAGCAGATTTGCTCTTCCCTTTGCCTTGCCCACGACCGCGTCCACGTCCACGACCCTGGGAGGCAAGGGCCGTGGCCGTAGAGGTAGAGGAGGAAGAAGAAGGCGATGGAGACGAGGCCGATGGAGCAGCGGAGGAAGAAGTGGAGGTGGCGATGGAGACGGCGGCCACTCCTGCGACTGCAGTGCGATGAAGGCGCTTGTTTTGGAGGCTCGACCACCATGCTGCAAGCCTATCAGCGACAAAGTCCCAGATGGCACCAACGCCTGGAGGAGAATCGGGTGGAACAGGCTGGGAGGCAAGACGCTGCAGCTCGTCTGCTTTGACATCACGGAGAAGGTCGGACAACTCGGGGATTAACTCGTTGACCATGGTGTGCACAGCTGACAGCTGACCTGGGGCGGCCTTATCAAGTTCGCGAAGCAGCTTGAGCCCGCGTGCCCAATAGGCGTCGGCCGACTCGTCTGCTCGCATTAAGAGCGTGTTGAACTGAACGGTGAGAGCACTTTGTGCCGCCTGACCTGTGACTGTCGTGCGCCGACGAAGCATGGTGTACGCACCGACTGGGTCAGCCAGACGCTGAACAGCGGGGTTAGCATTGTAGGTGCCAACCTCGTCGACAAGTGTCTCAGGGGCATCAGCAATGAGGGCGCGGACAGCGCGAGCAGACTCGTCAGCTACAGGGGTGAAGGAAGGTGTGGCAGGGAAGTAGTATTCCCAAAGACGTTCTCCCTGGGCCCATGCACTAAACCGGGTCTCCCAGGAAGAGAAAGCAAGTCTAGTAGAAAAGACAGGAGGCTGGGAGAAGAAGTCATGCTGGCGGGAGACTGCGGCAGGAGAGACAGCAGATGGGGTGACAGTAGGGTTAGAGGCAGCAGAGTTAGCACCAGGTGGGGTGGAAGAGACACCGGCACCGGCGCCTGCAGAGGAGCCAGCGGGCAGGACAGAGGTAGCAGGCAGCCGCTTGAGCACAAGCGCAGCCACCTCATCTACGAAGGTGGTGCGGTTGTCATTCGCGACTTTGAGACGCTCTTCAGCATCACGCTGAGCGTCGCGAGCGAGGGCCAGCTGGCGCTGAAGGTCTACTATGGCCGACTCATCGTCACCAGGCATGGTGACGACTAATGGGCCCTGCCGAGGAAATTTTGGCAGAGTTTCCCCCGCCCCAGTGGGCGTGGGAAAACTGGGAATGCCTTAGGCACTATGAATATGTGCTGCAAGACAGCCCGACCCAAATCACACAGACAAGCCACCGCAGAGAAAAGAGACAGAGGACGGGAGAAGGGTGATGCAGACAAGGAGACCTCACGAGGCGTGTGAGGGGCTGCGCAAGAGAGCAAGAAAAGGCGGGAAAATAGAAGCAGTTGCAGCGGAGAGCACAGAGACGCAAGATGCAACCGGCACAATCAGTGCCAGGCAGCCTGTGGTGAAGGCGGCACCAACGGTAGGAAGGATCGCAGCTGCAACGACGGCCGCCGTGACGAGTGTGGTGATGTCAGAGGGTGCAGATGCGGATGCTGCAACAGCGACGGCTGTGGAGGTGCGAATGGCCGTAGCTGCAGCAGATACGGCAGAAGCTGCAGAAGCTGTTGCAGAGGCCACAGATGATGCAGCTGCCGCTAGCTGTGTCCCAATGTCAGCCGCTGCCGCAGCCAACGGTCCAGCTACAACGGCCGCCTCAGTGTAGGACTCAGCAGCGCGGCCAGCTGACGTTGATGCAGGGGCACATGCTGCTCTAGCTGCGGCGGCAAAGGTGGCAGCAGCTGCAGCTGCCGCGTCTATCACGGCGGACGCGGTATGTGTGAAAGTGCGAGAGAGCTCTAGCGCGTCCTGACGCCAAGTTGAGTGCGGCTGCTGAATCCCCCCAGAGGCACCAGGGGAGGGAGGGCTTACCGAGCGTTGTAGTGCCAAGCTCTCCCTTGAGTCGCCACCGAGATCCTCCCAGTGCGCTAGCGTGACGGCAACCACCACCAGACGGTGGTGCGGAGACTGCTACAGGGTTGTAGTGCCGATTCTCCACAGCTGAGCAGCACCTCCGCACCTGCTGCTCCTGTCACGTTGGTTATGCGGCTGCTGTGGTGCAGGTATTTGCTGCAGCTGCTGCTGCTGCTGCCGTGCTGCTGCTGAGCTGCTGCTGACCTGTTTGCTGAGTAGCTGCTGAGCTGCTGCTGAGGTGATGCTGCACTGCTGCTAAGATGCTGCTGCAAAGCTGCTGAGTTGATGCTGAGCTGCTGTTGAGCAGTTTGTTGAGCAGCTGCTGATCTGCTGCTGAGCAGCTGCTGAGCTGTTTGCTGAGCTGCTGCTGAGTTGTTGCTGAGGTGATGCTGCGCTGCTGCTAAGATGCTGCTGCGAAGCTACTGAGGTGCTGCTCAGCTGCTGCTGAGTAGTTTGCTGCTAAGATGCTGCTGCGAAGCTGCTAAGGTGCTGCTCAGCTGCTGCTGATCTGCTGCTAAGATGCTGCTGCTAAGCTGCCGCTGAGCTGTTTGCTGAGCTGCTGCTGAGTTGCTGCTGAGCTAATGCTGCGCTACTGCTAAAATGCTGCTGCAAAGCTGCTGTTGAGCTGTTGATGAGGTGCTGCTGCTGGGCTGTTGCTGCGGAGCTGAGGAGCTAGATCCACTGCTGCTGGGATGCTGCGAGGCTGCTGATGCTGAGCTGCGGAAGCTGAGCCGTTGTTCACGTTGCAGCTGCTGCAAATACTGCTAGGAGACAGCAACGGACCCCCCCACGCTGCCGAAAATTTTTCGACAGCGTTTCCCCCGCCCCAGTGGGCGTGGGAAATATGGGAAGGCCGTGGAACACTTGTAGGAACCTGTTCCAACCCCACCCAACCCAGGAATAGAGGGGAGCCCAACCAGCAGGAGGAGGGGAAGACCAAAGAGCCCGGACGGCAGAATGCCGTCACTCGCTGCTGCTGAGGCTACATCAGTCAGCTGCTGTTGTGCTGGTAGATTGTGATGGCAGGGTGGATGCGCGACGCCAAGAGTGGCCGTCGCGGGTTTGGCCCAGGATACGTGGGCAGCAGATCGATCCGCTGCCCGTCTTCCACGCAAACTGCTCTGATACCAGTAGGCTGCTGTGCTAGACAAGTAAGTAGCAGCTGGGGTGAGGCTTGGAAGACACCAAGCGAGCAAGAGTGTTAACGTGGAAGTTTTGATGCGTGTTCGTGAGACAAACGATGGGTAACAGGCAATGAGGTGGTAGCCGTCGGTGGGGGGGAGCGAGCGAGCGAGCAGCGAGCTCGATCTCGCACGCTCTCTCCCAAGTTCACTAAACTGAACTAAACTACCCACTAAAAGTTGCAACCTGTCAACTAGGTCACTGGAGGGAAGAAAGGCCAAAGAATAGGCCAAAGTATGAACCCGACGTAAATGTGTGCACAAATGCACGCCAGCCAGAGACACGTGAGATTTGATGCCTGGTTGATGCCCGGCTGTGAGACTCGCTGTGAAGTCACGCCACCATGGCGTAGCAGCCAGCAGGGGTTGCCTCTCTCCACCTGCGTCAGTGAGGTGAGTGTGCAACGAGGCCAGAGGTCACCGTGTGGTACTGACACAAACCCAACAGTTGACACAGCATGCGGAAACCCACACTCATTGCTAAGTCTGCTCCCTTAGTCTGCTGCAATAGAGTCAATGTCTGAGAGCTCTGGTTTGTTACTGAAAAGTGTGCATGCTAGAGTTAGCACCAAAAAGCAGCTGGAATGAAGCAATGACTGATTAGGAATGAAGAATGAGCAACAAAAATAGAGCCCTCCCAGTTCTAGCCTCACCTCAGCTCTGTGAGGCGTGTTACTCAGAAAATCAGCCAACTAGAAAAATCCTAGCATTATCCTATTTGGCACAATTTTCTACAGTAAGACGTGCCAGGCACTAGACAACCCAAAATTCGGACATTGTCCATTTTGCCAAATAACCACGCTGCAAATGCAGTCGTGCAGTCGGAATCAGCAAGAAAAATAGCTACAAGGAGTTACAGTTGCCCGAACTCAGGCGCTGACTACATTACTCCTGACAGGCAACTACGACGACTGATGACGTGATAGCCAAGGGTAGCTGCCGATGGAGATGGTCATGCGAGGGTGCAGTATCAGAAGCAAGAGGAGAAGAACCACATGCTTTGCTTCACGACGACACGCTCACTCCAACGAATAACGCCACGTGGGCATGAGCGTCCATCTAGTCTAGCGTTTGCACGAGCATGTACACCAGCTAAGAGGTCACGGTATGAGTAAATGAGGTAGTGCACAGATCAAACAACAACACTCCCCCATGATCCAAAAGCTTCAGTGTACATGAGCATTGCTCCCCCATGCTCCCCGACCCAACACTCAGTGCAACAATGAGAGGAGATGGATGACATTTGCAACTAGGATGAGAAAAGAGAACCCATGCAGGGGAAGAGTCTTACTGGATGCATTGACGGTAGTAACCCAACCATAGTCAGAGCCTTCTTGAACGAGTTGCACTTCAGCGCCTTGGTGAGGAATTCAGTCAACTGCTTCACAGTCTTGACCCATACGATGTGAACGCTGCCCGCATGAAACAAGGAACACACATAGTGATACTCAACATTGATGTGCTTTATGCGTGCATGCTGGACACCATCGTTGTAGACAATCACGATGGCGCTCTCGTTGTCACAATGCAAGATGATGGATGCCCTAGGCTAACGCAACTCACCCAACTAACGACGCAACTCTCACATGCACCAATGCCCAATGCCACATACTCTGCCTCTGCTGTGCTGCGTGCTACACACCCTTGCGTTCCGTTACGCTATGACAGTACCATACCTATGATGAGAAAGATCCAACCAGTGCGGCTGTTGGCATTTGGGGTCCATGTACAGTCGTTGTCAGTACAGCTTAAGGCCACCACGGATGGTTGCCGACGGAATGTGAGGCCTTGGCGTGTGGAGGAAACCACGTACTACAACACGCGGACAAATGCATCAAGGTCCAGCTGGTGTGGGGCCTGTGAGAACTGGGCGAGGACATTCACGGCAAAGGCGATGTTGGTCCATGTGGTGGTGGCGAGAAACATGAGTGACCTGATGAGAAGGAGGAATGCCTGATGTCCACCACTGCACCCAAGCTGCTGGCGTCAGTAGCCTTCAGCTTCACCTGCCCGTCTGGGGTCATCGCGGTGGAGGCGCTGCGGACACTGGCCAGGAGATCGGCATTGCGGTTAGCGAGCGTCTGAATGTACGCTGCCTAATGTACCCGCATGATGCCGTTCGCAAGATCACGCTCAATCTCCATACTGAGAAACACCAGCGCCGGCCTGAGATCCTTCATCTTGTAGGTCGCTTTCGGCAACTCCTTCACCCGCTCGACAACGGCAAGGTCAGGAGATGCAATGAGTAGATCGTCCACGTAGAAGAGGATCGCCGCGAAGGGAGTCCCATGAGGAGTGATGAAGAGTGCCGGGTCTGTAGTGCTACAGAGAAATCAGCCCTTCAGAAAGGTATGAATGATCTCGATGTTCCAGCACTGAGGAGGCTGTTTGAGGCTATACAAGGCCTTCAGCAGTCGCCAGACTCGGCCTGTTCCATCCTAGATCATGTAGAGCTCCTAACCATTGAGAGCACTGTGAAGAAAGGCGTTGCTCATGTCCATCTAGTGGTACTCCCAACCATGCTGTACGACTAGGCTGAAGTGCGCTTGGCTGATGGTGAACCGGCCAACCGGGGCAAAGACCTGGTCGTAGTCAACTCCAGCAACTTGAGAGAAGCCCTTTTCTGTGAGCCGGGCCTTGTCCAGGGTACCATCTGGCTTCCACTTTCGGCAAAACACCCACTTTGCCCCTATGGCCTTGCGACCAGGGGGAAGCTCTACAAGCTCGTACACTATGTGCTCGTTGATGGCAGTGAGCTCCTCCCGACAGGCAGCCTCCCATTGGTCTGCGTCGGAAGTGGCACGGGCCTCACGTAGGCTCTGTGGATCGGGTGCTAGTGGGGAAGGCCGGGCCGTTAGCACACTGGTAGCACAAAGTCCTTCAGGATTCCAGGCAAGAGTGGCGGAGACTGCACGACAATGCTCCTGGGAGATGACAGCGTAGCCTAGGGCCGAGCGTGGGTGAATGTCCTGAGCAATGAGGCCAAGGGCCATCAGGCCAAGGACCTTGATGCCGGGCTCACCGCTAACAATAGTGTGAGGGGAGGAAGGTGTGTCGACGGGTGTATTGGAGGCTGGACGGGGGGCCTTGGTGCGAGGAACTAGGGGCGGCGCCCGCTTACGGGGCCGCAGAATACCACCCAGAGCATGGGTGTAGACCTGATGCGCCGGGGTGCCATTGACGGTGGAGGGAGCCTGGCGAGGAAGAGGTGGCAAGACGTGGATAGGTGCCAGGTCCGATGACGCAAAACCGTTAAACACAAGCGGATCCACAAGGGTGGGTGCATTGGAGGCTGGAAGGAGGTCAGCCAAGGGGTCATGCTGGGCTGAGGACTCGGTGGAGGACTCCGTCTCAGACGGGCGCACAGCATCGCCGGTAGGGGAACTGGGCGGCTAGGTGGACGGCGAGGGAGGAGCATCCGGGCCATCCGCTGCCAGAGTGGTGGATGCAGGCAGGACGACCTGCCCCTCTGGAGCCGGAGCGGCGGCGCGACAAGGATCTCCCGCACGAGACGACAGTGACGAAAGCACAAAGGAGGCAGACCGGACGTGAGGGAGGTCATGAGGGAAGAGGTCCTCAAAGAACTGGGCATCACAGGAATCAACAACGCGATGTCGGACCGGGTCCCAGAAGCGCCAGGCCTTGTACTGACGCAAAACACCGACAAAGGTGCAGAGATGGCTGCGCGGGACAAGTTTACCATCCCGGTGGTCCTCAACAAGCAAGACGCTGGCAACGCACCACCAGACACAAGCACGCCGGAGATCGACCCGCTGATCGCACCACAATGTGTACGACGTGGTTTGGCAGGTTAGGGGACCATGGGGAACGCAGTTCCAAACCAGATCATGTAGGACATGGCCTAAAAAAACAAGCCCTCGGACAGAATGGACTCGACACGCATGATGCAGACAACATCGGCCATGGTGCGGTTCCAACACTTGGAGACACTGTTGTACTGCGCTATCCCATAGGCGGATGTCTCATGATGGATCCCATGATTGGTGAAATAGTCAGTAGTGTCACCAATGTACCCGCCACCGCTGTCAAACCGAAAACGGCAGAGGGTGCGACCGCACTCACAGTCAACTGCGAGGTGACAGACATAGATGGCGGATGCCACGTCACTTTTTGGGCGGAGGAAAATGACCCAGCGATAACAAGAGTAGCAATGGTCTAGAAAACGGGTCCCGACATGGGAGGCCATCAACCGCTCTTGATATTTCAACCAAGATAACATATCACCCTCAAACAGGGGATCCACACTTTTGGTTCGTTCGGTTTGCAACCTCACGAAGTCCGCATGAAGGTCTTTAGTGTCTACCCTTGGTTGGACACTATATGAGGAGTCTCAAAGGCAAGATCTCTAAATGGATGCATGCAGGACATAGGCTTTTATGCTTGCAGAGCATTGCTAATGCTTCTGCTCATAGTGGCTCCACAGGAACCAACATCAGCCTATAGTCCTACTTGGCGCGTCCTACGACCGCCAAGTGTCATCCTCAATCCAGGCTCTAGTAAGATTCTAAGAAGCTTCCTGTCCCATCTGGGGCAACAAAGAAAAATGTGGCTGTCGCGGGATTAGAGCCCGCGACCCATGAGCTCCGGCGCCTGTTCCAACTAGGCCACAATGTTGTGTTTCCTATGATGATCTCCAGGGGACATACCCATTATGGGCAGTGTATTCCTAGCCTATCTCAGAACAGACCAAGGGGACATACTCCATAGATCAGTGCATGCCTTGTCTTTCTGTGCAACCAGCCAGCTAGCTATTGGACAAGGTGCATACCACTCAACATAGTCATCGGTGAGGGGCACCACATATTGGCCGCCCTCAACAACTGACATGATTGAGAGAGGACCTACGAGATCCGAGTCTACTAGGTCCGAGTGGACGAGCTCCAATGGTGCATGGCCCGAGAGGAGGATGTAGGGTAGGAGGCTTGGTGCATCTTGCCCTGGGCGCAGTCGATGCACTTGATGAGGCAAGGCCACTGGAAAGTGGAGGGTTCAAGTCCAAGCACAGGCTGGGTGCGAAGCGTGCTATTGATGGCATTGGAGTGTACGTGGAAAAAGCGATGGTGAAGGAGGTGCACAAACTGGGGGGAAAGAACACTGGTGACAAACATATGTGCAGTGTCAGATGAGGGAGGGACACGAATGAAGGAAATTGAGTGACTTGCCAAAGGTTGTCACAACAAACAGCACGGAACATGACCTAACCGGATGGATGAAGCAAGACAATGCCAATTCCATAGGAGTGACGGATGTCGATGTTCATGAGGTCGAGAGCCGTGACAGACAGGAGGCTGAGTTCCAAACCCTGCGCATAGAGCACATCGGCCACGAAGACATCACCGGACGGACCACAAGAACGAACGACGCCAACACCACGGACCGGCAAGATTTACCCGGACCCTGTTCGGACACTGTGAACATTCCCAATGGGACCAGGCACGCTGAATGCCTGGCGACAGGACGTCATGTGATGTGTAGCACTGGAGTCAATGATCCAAGTGCCATAAAGGTCGCGGACCGAGGCTGTGACGTTACAGTGAGTGGCGAAACAGGACGCGAGAATGGAGACGGAGGTCGCAAGTTGGGCAGAAGGTACAAGAATGAAACGATCATGCCAATCATTCAACCATACACCATCATCCACAACCGGTCCCGAAGGGCAACAGGTGGCTTTCCCAAGGTCCCCTCAGAGGTCGGTGTGTGCCTGGCAGTGGGAGACATCTCGGCTAGCAGTCACACAACTCATACTTCCTTGGGAAGGAGGCGTGATGTCGCGCTACATGGTGATGAAGCTATATAGCTGGTGGATCCGAGCGGCGGAGTTGACGAGCATCATGGACTATGGAGTCACAGCTTCGGACGAGGGATACTTGCTCCACTGGGACGGAGGCTCTAGGTAGTACCCCGGCTGCGCCGGAGTATACTCTTGCTGATGTAGCGGTACTGCATATGATTGTGGCTGTGGCGGGACATACTGTTGCTGCAACGGCTGATGGGGAAGGGACAGCTGAAGCTAAGATTCAGGCTGAGGAGCCTGCTGCCGGATGGAGTAGGTGGTGGCCACCGTGCTATTAGGGGAGAAGGGGGTGCCTGTGGTAATATCGAAGGTACCAAGGCGGTGCTCACACTGATGACGTAAGGCGGCAACAATGCGGGCCTCGTCATTAGGGATGGTGCATGTGTACCACCCGTACCATGTATGGCCGCAGTTGTAGCATGTTAGGATAGTGCCACCGGAGGAAGACTGTTGCCCCTTGCCCTTGCCCTTCCCGCCCTTCTTTTCCTTGCCCTTTGTACTGCTGGCGGAGGAAGTGCGGGAGAAAGGGGTGGAGGAGCCGCCGGAGGTGGCAGCCATGGTTGCGGAAGAGCCACGACGTTGAAGCTGTGTGTCCCTGTGTGCTTCCTCCATGCCGAGGAAGAGGTCGTACGCCCAGGTCATCAAAGTGCCCTGGGCCGCCAGCGCCTCGAGGATGGGTAGGTCGTAGGGAATGAAAATGTTTGCAAACTCAGGAGTAGCACCATTCTTGATGGTGGGGAGGGCAGCAAGAGGGGGAGGTGTGACTGTATTGAGCCGGTAGAGGATATCCTGTGCACGGCGCTAGTAGGTGGTGAAGGAATCGGACTCCCTCATGTGAATGGAGCTAAACTCCTTCAGGAGGCGGCTGACAGCTGCCTGGCCGGAGGCGCAATACTGCCGTGTTAGCGTGTCCCAAGCCCACCGGGGGTCAGCGCTGGTGTCATCAACGGTGTCACTGAGGAATGGTTCCAAGGCAGTTTGGTCAACATGGCGAGGATGAGTGTGCGGACGGCACGGCCTGCCTCAAGCGCGTGCTCCGGGATGGTGTCGTCATGCAAAGAAGAGTAATACGGCCACAGGCCCTCCTCATTGTTAGCTACTGAGCTAACCACCTCTGGCACAGAAGCCGTGAAACCAAAAAGCTCACAAAGGTTTTTAGGCCTTCTTCCTTTGTTGACATGTGCCATGCACCCCAGACTTAATCAGGCATACACTTCACCTTCAAGAGTACTAACGCCTTAGCATTACATCTCAAGAAGAGCTCAAGTCGTCAATACGCAAGAGAGCATCAAGCAAGGGTTGATTGATCAGCATGCAAGACAAGTCCTTTTATAGCTGTGTGTCTAGTCCTAGAACTCAAAAGCACATTCCTGGGAAGTGGCCTGAACTAGCCACGTCACCAATAGACTTGCACTGTGGACTTGACACATAAACATCCTAGTGTCAAGGTGACAGACCAACCATGTAGCGTCCAAGAAACTACGGATTTTCTTTCTTGGAAGCTTCCACAGAAAACAAGATATGCATGGGGCCAGGATCGAACTCATGACCTCTCACTTGGCCAAATCAACAAAATGGCCAAGGCAACCACTCACCCACATGGTATACTCACAGGTCATATCTCACAAGAGATAGAGCATAGGTGAATCACACTACAATGGATCTAGGGGTCATACCTCCACAAGGGGCAGAGCATTCCTGATCCGTCATACAACACTGAACTAGGGGCAAAAACATTAAACAAATCTCTCCCTTGCACCTTGCGTCAGTGACCATCATCATTTGTCATCACTTGCTTTGACCATGCGGATACCTTGCCTGCCCGCCTGGTGGAGATCCTTGTCCAGTGGCTTTGTAAGCATGTCAGCGCGGTTGAGCTTGGTACCGACATACTCAAGCTCCACTGTCTGCCTGTAGACCAAGTTTCGAGCGTAGTGGTAGCGGATCTCGATGTGCTTTGTGCGCCTGGACAGGACGGGGTTCTTTGACATGTCAATGGCGCTCATGTTGTCAATCTTGATGACCGTCGCTGTAGCCTGTGGTGCCTTCATCTCAGATAGCAAGCTTCGTAGCCATTGCATCTCTTTACACACCTCAGCCAAGGCGATGAACTCAACTTTAGCTTCTGACAGAGAGACACATTCATGCATGCGACTTGCCCAACTGACTGCACCTCCATTCAACATACACACAAAGCCGGAGGTATATTTTCTGTCATCAATATTCCCTCCCCAATCAGCATCAGTGTAGCACATGAGACGGAGTGATGCGGATCCAGCAATGCCTCTAAACTGGAGCCCCACGTGCCGCGTCCCCTGAAGGTAGCGCATGATGCGCTTCACACCCTGCCAGTGAAGTGGACCGGGATTGGCCACAAACCGGCTCACCTGCCCAACAGCATGGGCTATATCTGGTCGGGTGGCAACCATGGCATACATCAGATTGCCCACTGCAGACTGATATGGGATGCCAAGCATGTCATTTTTCTCCGCTTTGTTGGATGGGGACACGGAGGTGGAGAGTTTGCACTCCGAGCTCATGGGTGTGCTGGCAGGTTTGCAATCTGCCATGTCGTATTGTTTGAGGATGGAGTCGATGTATTTTGTCTGGTTTAGGTTGATGGTACCTGTTGCTCTGTCGCGCTTGATGGCAATTCCAAGATAGAAGTCAAGGGGACCCATGTCCTTCATCTCGAATCTGCTACTCAGCTGCCCCTTGAGATTGTCTAGCAGTTGCGTCAAAGAGGAGCATAGAATCAGATCATCAACGTACAAGGCGACCAACATAGTCCCTTTGTCACTCTCATGCAAGTACATGCTAGGATCATTGTCGCAGCGCATGAAGGACTCCTTGGCCATGAACGTGTCCATCTCCTGGTACCAAAGTCTTGGCGCTTGTTTTAGCCCATAGAGTGCCTTCACCAATCTTCACACCTTGCCCTGAGGAGCATCAACCCCCTCCGGAACCTCCATCAATACCTCCTTGTCAAGTTTTCCGTAAAGGAAGGCTGTCTTGACATCCACATGTGGACCTCCATGTTCCCGGCAGAAGCAATGGTGAGCATTGATCGGATGGAGGCAAACGTCACAACTCAAGCAAAGGTCTCTTCGTACTCTGCGCCAGGCCGTTTGGAGAACCCCTTTGCTACCACCCGTGCCTTGTACTTGTCTATCTTGCCATCGTGTTTCCTTTTTATTTTTAGCACCCACTTGGACCCCACAACGTGAGCCCTGGCAGGTCTGTCCACCAGCACCCATGTCCCATTCTCTTCAATGGAGCTGAGTTCACTACGAATTGCTTTGTCCCACTGTGCTTTGTCAGGCCGAGTGAGTGCCTCTGCGACAGACGTTGGCTCCTCTTGAACCAAGAATGAATAGTTGAAGCCTGTCCATTCACCCCTATCTGCGTCGTAATGCTGCCGAGGTACTTTGAGGCGTGAACTGCTCCTTGAACCTGGAGGCTGGTGCTATTGATGTGGAGGTTGGAGGTCTGGTTCGTCGTTGATGATGGGAGAGGCATCCTCCTCATGTTCCGGAGGATCTGATAGGTCGGAATCAGAGTCTGATTCCTCTGAGTCATCTTCATGAGCTCCTCTCCCTGTTGTAGCACCTATCCCATGCCATTGTGCTGGTGCTTCATCTCCCTCTTCAAGGAGAGTAAGCCACTCTCCCTGCTTTGGCGAGTTCTCGAGTTCGAGATGCTCTCCCTTACTCAGAGACATTTTGTTGGAAATCCACGTCTTTGTTGGATGACCCTCTTGGCTCCTTTGTCCCACAGTCGATAAGCTTTGTGGGCGGTGTCATAGCCGATGAAAATGCACTTTTGTGCTCTTGCATCGAGCTTTCCAGGGCCCTCACCGGCCTGGACCTTGACAAACCCGGTGCAACTGAACACCTTCAGATGGGAGGGGTCCGGCTTCCTGCCTGACCATGCTTCTTGAGGCGTCTTCAATTGCTGTATCTACTTCTTCTTGCCTCTCCTTCATAGAGCTGCTGCAGGTGTGAGGTTCACAAGGTAGGTAGCCGTACATGCTGCTTCAGCCCAGAACCTAAGAGGAAGGTTGGCATCAAAGAGCATGCACCTTGTCATGCCTAGGAGCGTCTGGTTCATCCTCTCTGCTACGCCGTTGCTTTGAGGTGAGTAGGGCGTAGTTTTCTGGTGTTCAATGCCCTGTGTCTTGAACCACTCCATGCAAGCTTCGTACTCTCCCCCGTTGTCCGTCCTGAATGCCTTCACCTTCTTTCCACTCTGTCGCTCAACCATAGCGACAAAGGGCTGTAGATTCTCCTTCACCTCACTTTTCTTTTTGAGGAAGTATATCCAGACTTTGCGGCTGTTATCGTCGATGCATGTGAGGAAATACCTGCTGCCTCCATTTGACGGTATGCGAAAGGGACCACATACGTCAGAGTGGACGAGGTCAAGAGGTGCGAGAGCACGCGTGCCATTGCGCTTGAAGGGTTTCCTTTTCGCCTTGCCTTGAAGGCATGGTTCACACATGATCTCCACTCCCTCCACCTCATAACCTAGCTCCATCCCACGCCCTAGCTCCTGCTTTCCCATGAGCTCCAATGTGCGATGAGCCACGTGCCCAAAGTGCCTGTGCCACAAGTTCTTGGAGGATATGCATAGGCTAGAATGAACAGTCCTGATGGCTGCATTTGCTGGCGGTTTTCTTGCCGAATCATCTGCTGCCACTGCTTCCGCTACTCCAACATGTCCTTCCTCATCTGAGTCTGCATAGCTGCTCTCCTCATCGTCACTCTCCACCAAAGATTCAGCCGTTGAAGTTGTCGTTTTGGTCTGCAAGACGTAGAGTCCATCAACGCGAGGAACTTGTGCGACAACCTTCTTGGCAGAGTAGGAGATGTTGATATCCTTCGTAGGAACTATCAGCGCTTCCTTCTCTGTAAAGACCACTGTCATGCCATGGTCAGTTATCTTAGAGACAAAGAGCAGGTTGGCTGTCAAGGAGGGCAAGTAGACAACCCCCTCTAGCTTGAGGTCGGAATCTCCACCGTTGACACCCACTGTGACCAGCTTGTCACCAATCCCCTCAGCTGCCTCAACCTTGCCGTTGGCGACTTTGAAGTTCTTGTTACATGGAGCAAGAGAGATGAAGTCTCTCTTCTCGTAAGTGGTGTGCTCGTTTGTGCCCAAGTCAAGGCCATATGCTCCTGGCCTGAGTATCGCCCTCCCTTTGTTGGAGGCACACTCAGCCATCAAGCTTGTGGAATCCTTCCCACCATTTCCCCCTCGCCATTCATCCCCGTCTCCTCCCTCTCTCTTGGGTGCACGGCACTCTCGAGCCTAGTGTCCAGCCTTGTCGCAATTGTGGCAGTTTCCTTGGCGCATTGCACCCCTTCCACTGTTGCTAGTGCTATTATTTCCCTTGTACCCAGAGGAGGAGGTATTGTGGAAGGTGCTGCTGCTCTGTGAGGCAAAGGCAGCCATGTTTGCTTCACTACTCCTACGACGCATGGCTTCATTCCGCACATACTCAGAGACGGTGGTGTAGGAAACTAGATCTTCATTCCACCCTCCAATCACAGTTATCATGGAGCCCCAACTTTCCGGCAGCGTCATCAGAAAAATCATGGCCTGCATGTCGGATTTCAGGTCCCACCCCATGCTGGTGGCTTGTTGCAAGAGCATCTCAAACTTCTGCATAAAGGCGGAGACATCCTCCCCTTCAGCAAGCCTCATGCTGATGAGGTTTTGTAGAATGAAGAGACGGTGGGCAAGTGAGGAGGACTGAAACACCTTGCCGATTTTGGCGTATGCCACGGCTGCAACTGTACAACCACTGATGTGTGAAAGGACGGAGGGTTGTATGGAGGACACAAGAATGGCGAGAGCCTTCTTGTTTAGCTTGACCCATGCCACAAGGTCAGCACTCTCCCCCTTTGGTGCTGGGATAGTTCCGTCAAAATATCCTAGCAGATCTCTGTCATCCATGATGATCTCAAAACTGCCACTTCCAGAGTGCAAACCTCTCTCCATCAAACTTGAGGATGGGCGAAAGATTCCCTGGTTCCCCCTGTCCTTGCCATCCCTACAACTACAACTGCTACAGGTGCTGCACTTGTTGTTGATGCCGATGAACCTGTGTTTGAGGCCGCTGTAGGCTGTTGGTGAGAAGAGGAAACTGCTTCCCCTGTTCTTGTTGGCCATTGCAAGCAGATGTAGGCTGATGTAGGCTGATGTAGGCTGATGTCAGCTCCCAAGGTAGAAAGGTGCAGATGTGCTGCATTCCCCTCCTGCTGATGTTGCCCTGCAAACAGAGAAGTTGGATGAGAGCAAAGGCACTCTCACTGCTTGTGACCTTAGCAGTTGCGTGCGTGAAACTTCCCTAACCAGAGGAGTGGGCCCATAACCCTTTGTTAGCTACTGAGCTAACCACCTCTGGCAGAGAAGCCGCGAAACCGAAAAGCTCACAAAGGTTTTTAGGCCTTCTTCCTTTGTTGACATGTGTCATGCACCCCAAACTTAATCAGGCATACACTTCACCTTCAAGAGTACTAACGCCTTAGCATTACATCTCAAGAAGAGCTCAAGTCGTCAATACACAAGAGAGCATCAAGCAAGGGTTGATTGATCAGAATGTAAGACAAGTCCTTTTATAGCTGTCTGTCCAGTCCTACAACTCAAAAGCACATTCCTGGGAAGTGGCCTGAACCAGCCACGTCACCAATAGACTTGCACTGTGGGCTTGACACATAAGCATCCTAGTGTCAAGGTGACAGACCAACCATGTATCATCAAAGAAGCTACGGACTTTCTTTATTGGAAGCTTCCACAACAAACAAGATATACATGGGGCCAGGATCGAACTCATGACCTCTCACTTGGCCAAATCAACAAAATGGCCAAGGCAACCACTCACCCACATGGTGTACTCACAGGTCATATCTCACAAGAGACAGAGAATAGGTGAGTCACACTACAACGGATCTAGGGGTCATACCTCCACAAGGTGCAGAGCATTCGTGATCCATCATACAACACTGAACAAGGGGCAAAAACATTCAACACTCATGTGCCCAGATGTGGTAGAGCAGTTCCCAAGACAGGAACTGCTCATATCTGATGAGGGGAGGAGGAGGGGACTCGAAGTCATTACGTCTAGGGGGGCCGGCCGCTCCATCTGCTGCTATTTTCACACCTGCTGATGCGTTGCTTTTTGCAGTGTTGCAGTCAGAGTAAGACCAGGCTGTCCGGGGAGGAAAGTCTGGCTAGTGGTGGTTGCAACAAGCATCTGGAACAACTGATCAACCTGGTAATGTAGATCCGCTGTGGGGTCTGCAGTGGGCAGGTCTGCAGAGCTATCCTGCGTGCAGGCGACATTGTCTTGACTGGGCATTGTTGCTGCTGTCAAGGTTGCTGACGCCTCTGCTGCCGCTGCGTCTACTCCTTCTGCTGCTACTGTAGCTACTACTGCTGTTGCTGCTGCTGCAGCTGCCACGGCTTCTGCTGCTATTGCTGCCACTACATCTGCTGCCACAACTTTTGTTGTCATTGTCGCTGCTGCTGCTGCTGCTGCTACTGCCGCAGCTGCTGCTGTCGCCCCACGCAGGGTTGGTGTGTCTGATCGAAAATCTGACTGCGTTCCTTGCTGATTTGGGATGGTGGCAAGATTTGACCTCCAGTCCAGAAATCTGACTAAGTGCTGAAAGTGTCAATGTGAAATTTTAGCAATTAGAAATCAGGGTTGTCCAAATCAAGCAAAATTCAGACCACATGTGTGCTTGACTGTGCTGAATGCAGTGGTGGAAGTCTTGGCTTGAAAAAGTGAAAGAAGTGCCAAAGGACCTAATTTTGTGCTCAGCTTGAAATGTTAAACAAAATCTGGATCTGTGATGCGAGACATGTAATGATGGAGGCAAAAGACCACCAAATGAGCTGAGCATGGTGGCTACGGAAAGCTTGTGACCTAAGCTTTCAAACGAGCCTATGCGCACAATTTTTAACGTCCGTTTGAGTCCGGTGCAGTCGGGCGTAGGGGACGTGGGTGGCTGATGCGATTTGCATCAACGTCTCCTCCTCGTCCGTGCACCTTCCAGGAAGGTGCAAGGATGGGACATTAGCTACACACGGTGCTCCTGTCTCCTTCCTCTCCCTCTTGGGTATCTTATTCTGCCACTGCTGCTGCTCCTTGCTGTTGCAGCTGTGTCTAACACTACTGCTGCTGCTGCTGCTGTTGCTGCTGTTGCGTCTCTGCTGTTGTTGCTACTACTGTCGCGGGTCACTTACACCTCTTGTTGATGACACCACGTGCGTTTTTGGCAGAAGGTTGCGTGACGTCACTGCGCTGGCTGCTCACCTCCATGTGTCAAACGCAGGGGTCAGAGTTGCGGACAAAAATCCGGCAACATTTCCCCTGGCCTAGTGGCCGTGGGAAAACTTCTGACACCGCCAACAGGCAGTTCATTGCTGCCAAAAATAAATCCAGCAGCATTTTTCCTGCACTGGCGCATATGGGAGGTCTGCCGGCGTAGTTTGGAACCTGTACGCCACTGCAGCTGCTGTTGCGTCTGCTGCGCTACAACTCTGATACCAAAAAATAACTAGCTAGTGCGCAGCTTAGGGCAGTGGCATTCTTGATGCAGCATGCGGGACCCTATACTCGTTGCTTAGTCTGCCCCCTCAGTCTACTGCACTAGAGTCTAAGTCTGAGAGCTTTGGTTTGTTACTGAAAAGTGTGCGCGCCAAAGCTAGCGCCAGAAAGCAGCTGGAATGAAGCAATGACTGATTAGGAATGAAGAATGAGCAACCAACTGAGACCCCTCCTTGTTCTAGCCTCATCTCAGCTCTGTGAGGCTTGTTACTCAGAAAATCAGTTAACTAGGAAAATCCTAGCATTATCCTGTCTGGCAGAAATTTCCTTGGTGAGACTTGCCAGACACCAGACAGCCCAAAACCCGGGCGTTGTCCGTTTTGCCTAAGCATTGAACCATACCAAGATAACCACGCTGCAAACGCAGGTGTGCAATCAGAATTAGTATGAAAGAAAGCTACGAGGAGTTACGGCTACCCAAAATCAGGCGCCGGCTACACTGCTTGTGAGAGCCAATTATGACTACTGATGACGTGATAGCCAAGGGTAGCTGCTGATGGAGCTGGTTGTGGGAGGGTTCAGTATCAGAAGCACAAGTAGGAGGGGAACCACACGCTTGGCTTCACGATGACGCGTTACTCCAATGAATAGCACCCTGTCGGCATCAGCGTCCATCCAATCAGTCGTGTGCACAAGCATGTACACTAGCTCACAGGTCACAGTTTGATTCAGTGAGGCAATGCAGAGATCAAACAACATCTCGTACATCTCGATCAAGACAAGACGAGACGAAGAAAGGCACATTGCCACGTCGGTACAGTATGAGAATCTCGTACCATACCAAAATGGCATGTGATGTCCGTGAAGCACAAACAAGCGCTCGTGTGTTACTGGGTTCCTAATGCAATTGTCGCATTCAAACTTCAATGTTTAGAATGAAAACTGGCCTATGATGCTCGTCTAATGAGTATAGAAGAAGTTGACATGGCTAACATATGGCAGTACGCATGGCAGTAGAGAGGTATAGAAAATACAGAAATGTGTGGATGGTTTGTCTACATTTTAATGACAAAAAATGGTCAAACTTATCCAAACTTATCCAATGTGTAAGGTGCTTTTGCTCACATAAGTCGTACTACCAATTGTTGACACCAAATGTTGCCCGGTATACCAGGGCAACAGTTTGCGTCGGAGCTGCGCGTGTGCCAACATGTTAGTAGGATCAGTATGTAAATAAGTGAGCAGATACATATTGTAGAATCGCTTTGACGGTTTGCAAATACTAAACTTTGTACCACCAAGCATTGTAGCTTTCTTTGAGTCAACCAGGATGAATTTGAGACAGAAACATTGATTGAGCACGACTGTGACGTCAATTTTGCGGAACAATTTCATTTTCAGACCTGTTACCCGTGTATTCTCTGCACAAACTGACAGTTTGTTTGTTCTTTTTGGTGGTTTGATCCATTTATTCCCAGCATTAGCAATATCTTGACAAAATGCAGTAGTCAGGACTCCCACACCACCGTCCATTACTGTTTCATCATCATGGTGAAAAGCGCGTCTCGGAACGCGCCCTCACTAATACAAATTCGAGACGTCGCACAACGAGGTCGAGATCGGAACGAGATCGAGACCTCCCACGTGCATTTTGATACGAGATCGAGAGTTTCTCGGTCCTGACCGACGGGACGAGACAGCTCATACCGAAAGGTTCAAGACCGACTTTGAGATCAAGATTTCTCATCTCGATCTTGATTCAAATGCACTACACACACA